>JAMKCH010046763.1:0-12199 GCA_023653785.1 Ophioderma brevispina
TACTTTCTTCCCTGTTGCTAACTTGTTCCTAAAACTATACATGTTGTATGCAAAAACTCATAATGTGTGTTTAAAAACAAATAAATATGCAGATCTGCTTAGCAATTAACTTAGAAGATTTGGATCGTTGTGGCGCATTACATGCTATTTATAATTTTGCAAGCTAGCTATTTCGCGTATGTTGCTTAGAGAATAAAAGACAGGATTTCCTCTTGTTGGTATCGAATATCGGGTCCAATATTTTGAGTGGTGGACAGCGCGATAGCGCTGTACACCACGAAAAAAATATTGGACCTGCCTATCAAATATGAGCCCGATATTCGATACCAACAAGAGGAAATCCTGTCTTTTATTCTCATTCTTATTCAGTTTTTCATTATTTGTTCTTAATTTGCGTGAACATTTTTAGTTCGGCCTGCACTAATTGCCGAATATTGTTTACAGACAAAGAGTGAAAGGCAGCCCCCCTGTAAACAAAATGTTCGAGTCCAGATCGCGCGGAAGAGAAGTAAATAATGTGATGCGGTTCTCAGTCATCGATGCTTTCAAATGTAAACACTTCAAAGCGCCCGTCAAATCGTAACGGAAAGTGCATGCATTTCAGTAATTGCGACAATTAAAATTATGACTTTTATGCATTTGCAGCAAAATATTACTCTTTCCAATATGGAGAACACAGAACAACTTACTGAATACGAAAGGGTGAGTTTACGTTGCTTATCAGTCATGCCATAACATGCATATGAGCTGTGCATCATGATGTGTGAATCTCAGACTCGGATGATAATCGTAATTGTAGGCCAAAATTATCGCGAGATGGCCAAGATTTAGAGTTCGACACCAAGCTAAGGTGATTCAAAATCTTTCAAAGTAATTAACATGCATATCACCTTAGTCTAAGGTGTAAGTGGCAACCGATAAACGTTGCACTCACACCTAGCCCGGTCCCTGGACCCAGGTCTGGAACGGTCATATTTCCTCACATGAGGGCTCACTTCATCAGGATTCACACATGCATTGTGATGAAACAATGTTGTGGATAATCGTTATTTCTTAAACTAAAATAATGATGACATTGTTCATATGAGTTCCAAACTACGTTTTCTTGCATAATTGCACAATTTTGTAATTAGGCCTATTTTGGTCAAATTTTCTGAACATCCTACCCGGACACTCGTGACCTTGCATCGACTAGGGCTTCGTGAGAGACTGTGAGAGTGACAATTGTATCTAAACAATTTTAATAACCCCAGTAACTAAGCTAATTGAACATTCATATGTCTTCTTATACACTTGAAGCTAGGTGATCGACACCACTCGAATATTCTTAATCTTATAATTGTTTCAGTTTGGTTTAAAGCAGATGATTTCATAAAAAAATGGTCTATGGAATTTTAACTTAGTTGGTCGACCCAACGGCCACTATTTTGTTCATATCATCTGAAAACATTTTGGGTGGAGTTTGCTTTATATAAAGATATTTTTTGTGTTTTTATTTTCTTAAATTTGACTTGGTTTAATATTTATCTTTTTTTGTATTAACGTTAAATAATTATCCCATCTTAAAGCAACCTAGGAAGTTATTTTTTGTTTTCAGCACTTAACCCTGATTTAAATTGTTATTTCTTGTGATTTCCCACATTTGGTTTCGTCACAATTTAATATTATAAAATTAAAAAAAGAAAAAACCTAAAAAATTAAAAAAAAAAAAAAAACGTGTCTCTGAAAAACAGAAATTGCTTTTAAAAAATTGGCATTGTTTTGTTTGTTTTAAATTGTTTTTGTGTATTTTTTAGAAAAATTTAAAATTGCCCTTTTTTTAAAAAATAATCCATTTTGGCAAGTGGACAAAAAAGTAAACCTAAAAATTGTTTGGGTTTAGGGCCTATTGCATTGCCTTTTCCCAAAACAAGAACAGAACATAAATTTTCTTTTCCCATTTAACTGGGTTTTTGTTTTTATTTCTTATACTTTTAAGCCCTGACGTTGTTTGTGTGCATGTGCGTTCATTTGTTTCGTGTTTTTTTTTTCCAACAGCGATCGATCGTTGTTTGAGGATGGTTTGAAACTCACAAAATAACAATTTGATTAGTAAAATAATTCGTTAAGTACAAAGTGCAGTGGCTGTTTGTCACACCGCGGCGCTAACTTTTTTCCAGGCCTTTTGTTTTAAACAGTCAACTGTATTCGCAAGCATAAATACGATGTGCACACCCCAGTTGATTGAGCCATTTAGCTGATTACTCAGTTTCGCTGCCCACTTTCAGGCAATCTCTTTTTCATTCACCGAGTTCACTCAGCTCAGTCTTACGTTGCAAATTCATACTGGTCTGACTGACATTACTGAGACCGAGTTACAGTACTAGAGATGTCAGTTCGGTACCGTACAGACGCTAAAAACGGCAAGGGTGCCTTCCCTAAAATCCTTAAATTTGCCAATTTTAAAATATTGCATTAATTTAAATATCAAAAATTAGTTCGTATTGCTCAAAAACACAAACTATACGGGTCCACCAATCTTAATTTTCGTGTTAACGTCCTTTTAAATGTAGTTCCGGCATTTTATTTTTTTTGAAAAGCCGTTCTGGCTAATGAATATGCATAGCGCGTAATACGCGTCACTGTCCATCTATCACTGTTCAAATATCGTCCTGATGTAGACGCATAAAAACCAATAGAATTTCGCGATTTCTCAGCAAACCAACGCCCGCTGAATAAGAAATGACCTACCTGAACACTGAATTCGCTAATGGGTTAATGCTTCAAGATTGAAGGGAGGTTAGGCCAGGTGTACCAACTGGCATGGAGAGGGGGGAAATGTTGACGCAAAGAAACAAGTGACAGAGTAAAGTGCGAAGCCATAAATTACAGTCAACATGGTACAATGGGCAGGGGTTGAAAAAAGTAGATTTCCCGGAAGATAATCGCATTTCTGACAGATTTCCCACTATATCTTATGTATGAATTTTCCCTCCAAATGGCCAATTTTCCCTCCAATGGCCAAGTTTCCTGAGTACTTCCCAATTCCCCACTTTTTGAGCCGCAAATGGGGCAAAAAACATATAATACTGTAGAGCCTGTAAGTAAATATGAGTCCTCATAGGGGTGTTTTGAATCAATCCCAGGATCATACAAGGTGCCAATACCGTACTGTACTAAACACATGTCCGTATGTAGGATAAAAATTGTTTCAAAGTTTAAGACACAAGACATTTCATAATCATGTAAAAATTCCTAAGTCTAATGCTTTGTGGGCTAAAATGAGTTTCACGTCAGGGGTTTTATGTGTTTAGAATAGGATTTTTAATGTGATCCCACATGACCCTATTGAGGTGAAATTTCCCAAAACTGGTGCATTGTTGGGATTAGACGCAAAACACCCCGGTAAGGCCTATAAGGTACAAAAAAACCATGTCTGGGACAATAGTAATAGAATTACTGTACAACTATTAAAAAAAACACAAACTGTTTTTTTTTAAGTTTTTTACATATTTTATTTTCCAATCATTGCAATGTCACAACAAAGGGCAAAGATCAAAAAACTGGTATAAGGGGACAGGAAAATTTTAGTGTTTTTCCTTTCCCCCTTGTTTTAGCCTATGGTACTGTGGAAAATAGGAATTGCTCCAGAACACAAACCGCAAGTTCTCCAATCAACTAAATGTTTGAATCAGCTTTCTCTTCGCAAGGTATTTGTGAGTGAACCAATGATGCACCTTTAAGTATAGACTTTTGGCAGCTTCAGAATCTTTTGGGTTTATACTGGTTTGACAGTTTGGACTAAAAATTAAAACTGACAATAACTAATTTTTAAAAAGCCACTTGCCATGCGCCTTTATGCTGGCCACATTAATTTAACTGTCTATATTTTTTTTAACTGTAATTTAAAGAAAAATATTTTTTTCACAGCTGATAAAACTACCATGTCGACCACAATACTCACTGTGTTGGAGTCATATGTCAAGTACTCTTTTGCAGCCAAACACCCCCCTCAGGAGATTGTCTGGCCCATACCGTGTTAGGGGGGCCAGTGGTCATGGCCAAGGAACCCCTACTACTGACTGACTGCCGCCACACAATCTTCAAAGAACCACCCCACAACATAAGTAAGTTATTCGTGGAAACAGCGGAGTTGCCACCCAATGTCGTCAAGAATGTGTGGCACGAGGGCGAAATTGCCCAATTTTTACTTTTATACAGTTTGGCTGGTGGGGTAAGACAATATTCGCTAGACCTGTAGCACTGTTTGGAAGCACACTTGAGAGCTTTTTTGGTCCCCCGCCACAAACGTTGGGGGCGAAGGGGACTGTGAAATGCTCCCCGTCCGTAGTGTGTGTGTGTCCCACGCGATATCTTTGGAACTAACAATTGTGGGTGTCCATC
This sequence comes from Ophioderma brevispina, assembly GCA_023653785.1. Taxonomy (NCBI): domain Eukaryota; kingdom Metazoa; phylum Echinodermata; class Ophiuroidea; order Amphilepidida; family Ophiodermatidae; genus Ophioderma; species Ophioderma brevispina. The sequence continues at coordinate 4,384 of JAMKCH010046763.1, forward strand.
TCACAACAGATGTATCTCAAGTACGCGCTGGGTGGGAATTCGCATTGTGTCATGTGTCATGAGTCACAGTCAAATGAGGTCAAACAATATGGTAAAAATAGGGTTAAATTGCTATAAAACCTTGCCAACCCGATATCTTTTGATCTAAGCAAGTATGGGGTGTCCATCTTTGGCCACCATATATGTCGCTTAAGTAGAAGGCGGATGAGTTCGGATATGGGTCATGGGTCAAGGTCAAATGTGGTCAAAAATTGCTTAAAACTTGTCAATTGTGTAGGATGATGAAAACTTGGTGCCAAAAATTTTGAAGGTCATTTTCCAAGGTCCTGTGGGTCATCCAATTGTCAAATCATAGCATGTTTGTTGGGTCATGAAACCTTGTGGGTGCAGTCCAACATTGATTTAATGCCTTTTTTTCAAGGATCTTTATGGGTCATATCTTGGGGTCTCTGAGGTCAATTCACTGCAATGGTTGTAGGGTCATGAAACCTTGGTGGTTAGGTCAAAAATTCAGTGATTTTGAAGCGTTTCAAGGACAATGTTGGGCATCCAAGGTCAACACCACAAAATGGTTGTATGGTCTGGAACTTGGTGGTTAAGTCAGCATTGATACCAGAATTGTTCAAGGTCATCTGGGGCCATCCAAGGTATTATGAAACTGCAGGGTAGGAGCCTCGCTGGTTTCCATCACAATCCTCCCGCTGATCTTTAATAAGTTAGTTTCTTTTCCCCTTCCTCTGTACTACCGCGAAAAGATCGGGGACCTTTGTGGTTCGGAACCGCCGTGTTAACATTCAAGTAGCCCAAATCCCTGTTCGAAAAGAGAAATTGTTAGAAGGTTTGTGGAATGACAACCTATAGAATCGAGCCTTACTCAGTCCCTCAGATTGGCCCTATCATTGGGACACCCCCGCCCCAATCATACGCAAGATTTTGGTATTATTAAGTGTTCTATTTTTCTTTTCTTATCTGCAAGAATAGTTTGGGCTAACTTTCTTCCTCATTAGATGTTTACAAGCTTCATATGGGTTGTAAAGTTGGGGCTGCTTGATTTTTTAATTGGCTGCATTTATGGTATGTGTGGGTGATGCTATAACTTTGCAATGTGTTGTTATGTGTGGGTGATGCAGTTGGTATGTTACTGTGTGTGTATGTGGGTGGGTGTGGGTGGGGGTGGGTAAGTAGGTGTGGTGGGTTGGTCACAGCTGTTTGAACCCCATGCAAATTGTCCTATTTTATTTTAGAAACACTTCTAAGCAGTGGCAACACAATTTTGAACAAATTGATATATAGTAGGTCATGCAAGAGCCTATTATCTCTACAAAATCCATTTGCGGGAAATGCAATATGGCATACAAAGGTCATGATTTTGTATGTTATAGCGCCCTCTATATGCTCATTCTCCATAGAAAGATGCATAAAACTAGATTTTTAAGGAAAATCATATTGCCCACAATAAAATTTTGTAAAATTTACACGGATTTGTTAGAGGATAATAATTAATCCAATCATTTGTCAAAATTTTGTGCCGTTTGAATTTTTTGGGTTTTAATCTTGGTTTTGTCATAATATGACTTTCAAACAGCGTGTGGGCTGTGTGGGTTGGTTAGGAATGTCCCTGTAGTATGGGCTTGCTTGAGTTTGAAATGTGAAATTTATTAGGTGACCATTTTGGTTTTCTATTTTATTCAATAAAATTTTTAACAATTGTATTTAATGTAATGTTTTTTTTATATAAAATCATACACACAATTCAGCAGCTTGCTGCCTTAATTGTCCCCTACGAACGAAGTTCGGTTGAAAGGGAATATAAAATGGGCTTCGTCCGTATGCCGTCCCGTATTCCATCTGTATGGGCCCCGTTTTCCATCCTTATGTCCGTCCGTATGTATGTCCGTCCGTATGTCCTCCGTATGTTAAATGTCCGTGATAAATGTTAACCCAACCTGGACATTGGGCATATCTTTTTTCTGATGAGCTAGAGTAGCCAAACTTTGGTCTATTGTAGGAGGGGAAAATCCCCCGCTACCATGGAATCCATTCCCCAGGTCCTCCCCTGGGTCTGCAAGGGGTAGGGGAAAAAGGTCAATTGAAAAAGGGGTCATATTGCACGAAAAGCAACATTTAGCCTATTGTGTAAGATGTATGTGAGTTCCAGAAGGTCTACATGATTTAACTTGGTGGAAAGAAGCAGGTTGATGATTTCCGACCTATAGATTTGGGGTGTAAAAATATGCTCTAATTTGCATAATTTAGGAAACTTCCCACTAGGGCTTGTTTACAAGTTTTCTGGAGATCCGTAAGGCGTATAATGATGTAACTGGTGGAAGGGAAGCCGGCTGAGGAGTTCTCGACCTGATTTGATTTGGGTGTATGTTGTGGCAAATTTAAATATGGCAAATGGCAATTAATATGCACCAAATCAGTGTATTGCGATAATTTATTGCGTGGTACATTGATCTCAAAATGCCTGGGCTGCATGAAAGCCTATCATGGGGCCGATCTTTTTTGGCAATTTGAAAGTATGTGGATATATGCGGCATAGGTATGGCAAAATAGCTAATTAAATATGCGTAATTGGCTTCTATATCTCTGAAAGGTTAACGTCGGATAGGCAAATTCCTTCCCTACAACATGAGACTATTAGGCCATAATGGAGTGTGTTTTGGGGTTAGGTATTGTGGGGTGTTTTAGGTATTGGGGGGTGTTGGGGAGGGGTGGGGTGTTGTAGTTGATTTATCGCATTTTATTGATCGCCACATTCGGCGGGGACATTTTTAAGCATCGCGTAACTACGAGTTCGCCTTGGTATTTTGTTTTAATAAACTGAAATTATAAATAAATAATTTCCTGTTGTGTGATTTCTGCTTCATTAGAGTTGGTCAAGGAGGTGATGGATGGTTTACGAGTCTGTTTGACTTCACTGTCGTAACAATCTACTGTACCCTACAGAGAGAGACCAATACAACAAAGAAGTAGCCAGGACTATTTGGATGGATACAAACCACCACCGTAAGTTCAGAAATCGTAGTGTAGATAAAAAAAAAAACATACTTCAAAATTGTTTAAACAGCAGTGAACAGGCAACCGAATGAAACACAAAGTGCTTCTTCTTATCATATTCGCAAGTCATTGGTAATGACTTGTGGTGGTGTCAGGATTTATGAACTAAGTAATGCTGAGCCGGGGCCAGTGTATCCATGAATATGGATCTTCTAACACAACATGGCCCGCTTGAGGCTGGGGCGGATTGGGAACAGTCGGGGTTTCATCCTGCTCCTTTTGCGACACTGGCTCGATGTACATGAACGGTTGTGGCTCTCTGGACACGGGACTGACGGCTTTAACGTGTCCCTCCGTGATGCTTTCAATTCAACGATTCATTTGCCCCAATTCCAATTGACATGGAGGAGGGCAGTAGTCAGTAATTTGTATTTAATCAAAGCTTTTGGTAGAACAGATTAAATCCAGATTGAGTACCCAAATAAATCACACAGCACAGCAAGTGACCCCGCCCGGATTTGATTTGAATTTTTTGGTGAATTTGGCACCACAGGCAAGTACCCCAACCACTAGACATCTCCCCAACAGTGCTGAAAAATCGTTGATAATTGAGTATTTGTGGGGCAGCAGGCCAAGCCTAAGAACAATGAAGGCCATGATAATAAATTTCCCATTTTCAAAATGGAGTGAACCAATTCAGCGATATTCAGCATCTCATATAATATGACACTGGTGTTGGCTTAGGGAATCTAACTTCAAACCAGGGTTAGTCCTTTAACAGGTGAGAAAATTCCTCATGACCATCCATGAGGAATTTTCTCATCCATTAAATTTCAACTTTGCTTTGTTAAAGGGCCATGGTCCGATCGCTAATAGCCTCATCTTCAGGGACCCCTGATTTTACCGGAACTGGTCACAATTTTGGTATCAGAAGAGAATTATGTTTTTCTTATTTACCCTGATAAATCTTATGGCTAAGGGATGTTTTTCTTTGGATGTTATGAGCAAAAATATGCCCATTTTGGTCGACCAATAATTTTATACTGTACTCTATGGGGATTACCAAATCACGTTTTTGGCTCTCACATCAAAACGAGTTGAAATATTGGCGCAAAACTTTATAGATGGGGTTTTGGGTTGAAGGTTTTTCTATCAAGATGAAAAATTTATAGACTTAAACCGGGTCATCTCCTTTTAAAAGAAAAAAGGTTCACTCACGAAGGACGACTTTTTCTTAGCGTATCCACAAGTCATTGGTAATGGCTTGTAATGGTGTCAGGATTTATTCAGCTGAGTATGCTGATGCGGGGCCGCGTGTATCCATGATACGGATGCTCCTAACATGGCCCACTTTTTGAGACTGGGACGGATTGGGAACAGTCAGTGGTTTTCACCCTACTCTTATTTGACACTAGCTGCGATGTTCATGTACGGTTGTGACTATCTGCACATGGGACCGACGGCTTAACATCCCCTCCGAAGGACGGAATGCTTTCATGATTCATTTGCCGAATTCCAAGTGAACCATGGAGGAGAGCGGTATTCTGTATTTAATCAATAGCTGGTATACAGATCAAATCCAGAATTGAGAACCCGAATAAATCCCAGCAAGTGACCCTACCTGAACTGAACTGATTCAAACCTGTGGGTTTTGGTAAATTTGCGCCACAGGCAAGCACCCTAACCGGTTGATCACGCTCTCCCACGCTCTCTTTTTTATCCCCCTGGCTTGAAAAGCAGAAGGGGGATTATGCTATCAGTCAAGGCGTCGGCGGCGGCGTCGGCGTCCAACACAATCGTATGGTGATGTAACTTGGTGGGTGGGATCGGACTGCCATGCCCTTCATCTGATTAGATTATGGGCATGGCATATGCTAATTAGGTACCTAATTTGCATAATTAATGAGTTAATTTGGGGTTTTACAAACTATCTGAAGATCCATAAGTCCGATTTTGATGAAACTTGGTGGGTGGGATCGGACTGCCATGCCCTTCATCTGATTAGATTATGGGCATGGCATATGCTAATTAGGTACCTAATTTGCATAATTAATGAGTTAATTTGGGGTATTTTTACCCAAAAAGCTTGTGAACAAACTATCTGAAGATCCGTAAGTCCGATTTTGATGAAACTCGGTGGAGGGGTGGGGAATCATGTACTCTCGCGCTGATTAGGTTGTAAACCGCTCCCGCCAGGGGGATTTAGCGGTTCGAGAACCGCGACGTGTATTTTTAAGTCATGAAGGACTAACCCTGGTTTAAACCTGAATCTAAAGTTACAATGCTATTTGAGAACACCATGTGTGTGTGCTACTTGTGTGATAACCTGAAGATACGGTACACTCTTTTTTTTGCCACACAAGAGCTTTTAATGTGTGCCCCACATATATGAGGGTCATGGTAAATGGTAATATGCGGTGTGATCAAGCAAAATGAGTCGGAAGTCGCAAATATTGATTTTGAGATACATCCAAACAAAGATGAAAATGTCTTTTGTTTCCTATTGTTTTTTTGTCACCCTTCAACTGATTATATCTTTGAAATTAAAGGTGCTTGTTCCTATCGATTTGGAACCAACGCCCCCCCCCCCCCACCATGTTAGAATGCCGAATGCGACTTAAACTATTAATTGTGCATCTGTTTTTACAGGATTCCAGGGAAAAGAGGAAGAGGTAGACCTCCCAAATGCCCCAAGACACCATCCCCACCAGTTCTGGAACCACAAACAAAAGTAGAATTCTCAAGAACATCTCAAAAAGAAGAGTCAGATGAAGAGGAGGAAGAAGCAGAGGAAGAAAGAGAAGAAACACCTCCAAGACGAATTACTCGGAGGTTGTCATGTAGTGCACTGAACAGTCCAGCACCCACACAATCAGAGTCAAGACGACAGCGCTCTGAATCTGGTCCCCGGTCTTCCCAAAGTTCCCGCAAGACAAGGTCAGAGTCTGTGACGTCGGACAGCAGTGGGAGCCATCCAAGACCAGGGTTGAGACACTCTGCAAGGCTGTCGTCACATGGGTCAACATCGGCTCCTCCAGAAATCATGTGCGAGCTCCCGCTGCCAACCAGAGAACGCAGAAAGTCGGAAGCTGATATCGATAAATCTTCTCTTAAAGACCACAAAGAGAAGCCCGACAAACCTGACAGTAGAGACAAATCAGGACAGAACAAAGAAAAGGTTGCACAAAACAAAGGGAGTGAGAACAATAAACAGAACGGCAAAGACAAATCGGGGAACTCTGATCGGCGCGATGTAAAAGGCGCCTCCAGTAAGAGCACATTTTCTTGTAAACTGCTCTCTGATGATGCCAGCTACAATGGCAGGATACCGCCAGTGAAGATCTATGGTGCTCAGCATTTGTTGAGATTGTTTGGTAAGTGTACTGACAGCTCCTTAGTTAGCTTGTGAAAAATTTAAGGTTAATTTTTGTCATCTAGCCCCTTCAGTTTTGCAGACACTGTCAGATTAGGCACACATACTATACTGATATAAAATTTCAGCATTTTAAGGCATGTCAGTGACTGTTCATAGATGAATGAATTTGTTGAGGTAGTTAAATCTTTAGGTGTGATCACACCACACCCTTTGTATCCCCTGGCTTGAAAAACAGAAGGGGATTTTGTGATATCGCACATGTCCCTATGTTCCAGTTTGGTTAGGTTTTCGTTTTTCAGTTCTTAGAAAAGCTGAAGTCCGATTGAAACCAGACATGGGGTTAAGGTGCAATAGGGGTTCCTTTGTATGTGGATGATGTCAAAGGTCATGGATCAAGGTCAAAGGTCATCTGAGCTCATGTTCCTTTCTGTATAGGAATGTGAGCCCAATAAAAAAATCTTTAAATGAAAAGGACAAAACACTGAAAAACTAAAAACACTCACTTGTTAAAAGTACGGTAACAAATTGGAGAATAGCAGAAGTGAAATAGATTGCATTCACAGTATATTAGCAAGGAGCCCGTGAAAAATGGTAATCAATGCAAGTTGCAAAGATTACGATCAAATCAATACCTGGTCTGCTTTTCTTATGGTAACTCATAAAAATATTTTGATTGCACCCTTTAAAATGTATTGCTATTTTTCTATCCTGCAGTAAAACTTCCAGAAATACTTGGTAAAATGGACCTTCCTCCAAAGAAGTTAAAACCACTGATGAAGCACTTGGAGCAGTTTCTGAAGTAAGTAATAATAATAATAATAATAATAATTTGTATCTTTAACGCGCGACATATCCACGTAAACGTGATCAAGGCGCTGTGCGGCTGCCATGAAAGGCGCTCAGCACATCAGAGAAACCATAATACCAGAACAGATTTATGCCAAGAAGCTCGATTTTAGAAGCAGGAGGAAACCGGAGTACCAGGAGAAAACCTGCGGGAACGAGTATGGATCGAGAAACCAAATTCACATAAAGCCACCGAGAACGAGCCCCTGCCGGGAATCGAACCCGAGACCTCATTGGTGAAAGGCGAGGGAAGACGTTGGAAATATGTGCAATGTGATTATGCTAATGTTTTTGCATGTCTGTAACAAGTATAGGTGTCCTAACATACCCTACAAATTATAGGACCAAAAGCAACCTAATAAGGACAACATCGGATATTACACTTACTATAACACGTAATTGAATGCCGTTTTCTAACTTTTCTGTCAATTCTTCAATTGGAAAAAGTACGTTATGAGAATTCTACAGGCTTATCCTTCACTTTTAAGCTATTCCTGGAAATTTCGGATATTTTCGACTCTTTCAGATAAATCACTGATAGTGTCTTTAATTGTGAGATAGAACCAATTTGAATGTTCACCTTCTGCTGTA
>JAMKCH010046764.1:0-10986 GCA_023653785.1 Ophioderma brevispina
CGTCGTGGTCCTTTTTCTTCTCGCCAAACCATAAAATACATTAGACCTAAAAAAAATTAACCACGGAGAAAACACGATTCTCGTTCCTTTGCTTTCTCTTGATCTTTCTTTTCTCGCCAAACAATAAAATACATTAGACTAAAAAAATTCACCACGAGAAAACCTTTTCTCGTCATTTTTCTCTCCAAATAAATACATAAGAGTAGAAAAATACACCACGAGAAAAATTAATTCTCGTCCTTTTTCCTCGCCAAACAATAAAATACCTAGAATTAAAAAATACACCAACGAAAAATTGATTCTCGTACTTTTTTTCCTCGCCAAACAAAGAAATACATTAGACCACAAAATTCCACCACGAAAAACTTATTCCTCGTCATTTGTCTCGCCAAACAATAAAATACATAACACTAAAAATGCACAACGATCAAGAAATTCTACGTCTTTTTTCCCATCGCCCAACAATAAATACTTACAATAAAAAAAATTAACTACAAGAAAACCGATCTCGTCCTTTTTTTCTCGCGCCCCCCAAAACCATAATACATAAAATTAGAACAATACACAACGAAGAAAATTGATTCTCGCCAATTTTCTCGCCAAACAATAAAATAACATTAGACCCCTAAAACAAAATCACCACTAAAAACCGTTTCTCGTCCATTTTTTCTCGCCAAACAATAAAATACATAAGAGTGGAAAAAATACACAACGATAACTTTTCATTCTCGCCTTTTTCTCGCCAAACAATAAAATACATAAGAATTATAAAATACACACTGAGAAAATTGTTTCTCGTCCTTTTTCTCGCCAAAACAATAAAATACATGAGACTAAAAAATTAACCACGAGAAAACCGAGTCTCGTCCTTTTTCCTCGCCACCAATAAATACATAACTCAAAAAATTCACCACGAGAAAACCGTTTCTCGTCATTTTCCTCGCCAAACAATCAAAATCCATAATACTTAGAAAAATACACCCTGAGAAATTAATCTCGTCCTTTGTTTCTCGACAAACATAAAATACATAAGAATTTAGAAAAATCCACAACGAAGAAAATTGATTGCGTCCTTTTTCCTCGCCAAAACAATAAAATACATTAGCACCAAAAAATTCCACCACGAGAAAACTTCTTCTCGTCATTTTTCTCGCCAACCAAAAACATCAGAATAAAAACTGCATCACGAGAAACATATTCTCGTCTTTTTTCTCGCCAACAATACACACATTACATAAAAAAAATTAACTACAAGAAACCGATTCTCGGCCTTTTTCTCGCCAAACAATAAAATACATAAGAATTTTAGAAAAATACACACGCGAAATTGATTCTCGTCCAATTTTTCTCTCCAAACAATCAAATAATTCAAATAAAACACTCACCTACGAGAAACCGGTTCTTCGTCATTTTTCTCGCCAAACATATAAAAAGTACTTATAGAATTGTAAAATACACCACGAGAAAAAATTGATTTAGATTAAAAAAACATTCACCCGAAAACCGTTCTCGTCCATTTTTCTCGCCAAACACTAAATACATAATAATTGGAAAAAACCAACAACGAGAAAATTGATTCTCGTCCTTTTTCTCGCAACAATAACATATCATAAAAATTAGAACAATACAACAATGAGAAAATAAATTCTCGTCATTTTTCTCCGCAAACCATAAAATACATTAGCCTAAAAAAATTAACCCGAGAAATCCGATTCTCGTCCTTTTTCTCGCAAACAATAAAATACCTTAGACTAAAAAAAATTCACCACGAGAAAACCGATTCTCGTCCCTTTTCTCCGCCAACAATAAAGGACATAAGATAGAAAAATCCAACGAGTAAATTGATTCTCGTCAATTTTCTCGGCGCCAAACAAATAAAAAACTTTAACTAAAAAAAATCACCACGAGAAAACCGTTTCTCGTCCTTTTTTCTCGCCAAACAATAAATACAGAAGAATGGACAATACACAACGAGAAACTTGAATTTCTCGTCCTTTTTTCTCGCCAAACAAAAAATACATAAGAATTAAGAAAAATACAACACTGAGAACATTAATTCTCTCCTGTGTTTCCTCGCCAACAATAAAAAAAAAACATACATTAGACTCAAAAAATTAACCACGATAACCCCGATTCCTCGTCCTTTTTCTCGCCAAACATAAGACATAAATTTAGAAAATAACACAACGAGAAAATTGATTCTCGTCATTTTTCTCGCCAACAATAAAATACATAGACTAAAAAAACTTCACGAGAAACCGTTTCTCGTCATTTTTCTCGCAAAATAATAATACATACGATTGGAAATACCCAACGAGAAAATTTTGAGCTCGTCTTTTTCTCGCCATGTATCTCCCAACCCCGTGACCTTTGTATGTCCTGGCTTCTTACAGTAATTGCATGTGAAGTGGTGAGTTGGGTGTCCCATCCCATGCTTTTGATTAGCCACAATTACTTTTCTTTACTCCCCTTTCATGGACCCTTACTGGGATTTCCCCTCCTGTGTTCACCATGAACGCTTTGTTAGAACCCTACTTATTGTTTTATATGTTGTAACCTAGTAATCCTTGGCTAGGCCTATAGTATGACTTAATTTTGTTCCAATGCATAGTCTCGGCTTCGCTGCCTATCACGCAAACTGTCTAATTTTGTTTCATCCAGAGTGTTTTGATATCTCGATGTCGACACGTTTTGAACTCTTCACTACATCAACTCCCTAATTGACCAAAATTTGCCCGAGCTTCTTTTGAGAAACCAGCGATCCAAAACATTTGTTCCTTTACAGGGCAAATTCAACCATAGGTCATGGTCATATGATCCTTTTCTGACAATACTTATTTTTTGCCTATATGCCCTGGTAACCATTCAATGCTTTGAGCACTGCTGCTTAACCTCGTCATAATCATACATCTGCAATATGACAGGGCCGAATATATTTCTCGGGCTTTATTACCCAATGAACACTGACTGTACCAACAAGGACCAAGATTCCTTGGGCCATTCAAGTACCTATTGCAATTTCTCAAGTGTAGAAGTATCCGTTTGAATGACACGGACTACACACTAGTGCTGAAAAGAGTGAATTTCGCCGCAGGGAAAGGAGTGCTGCACAGACCATCACAATGCAGCCACACTGGAATAGTCCTGGACAGTTGACACACACAATGGTGAATGTGTCTCTTGCACGCTGCAAGTGGCTTGATAACGTGGTCTCGCGAGCCACGACGGGCGCTGACGTCCGATATACAAAAGAGGACAAGCCCCTTTTGTTTCATCTCATTTGGTAATTGGATCATTATCACTTTTCCAATTCTTTTTCCTTCTCCAATTTGCAATTCCATCTCTTTTTGTTGGATATCTTTTGCATTTGATTTGCAATTGTCTGTTTCAATTCAATTCCTTTCTGTCTGTTCATCTCTAATTTGTTTCAATTCATTGCTTTTTGAATTTCAAGCTCTTTCAACTTGACGGCTCACCAGTGCCCTGTTCCAGACCTTCTTCTATCTTTTTCCAAGTATGAAACTATCCAAACATCTTCCTGGACAAAATTTTTCAATCAACTAGTTTTTGATGATCTTTTTCTCATAGCATGTTTTGCCTCATCCTAAATGCTTGGCTATTTCATTTAAAGCATATTACACATTTTTTGAAGAGCGCCCCCATAATTTTTTTCAAAAATTTAGAGATTATTACTGAATTGCATTGGTAACTGCTATAAAACTATACCTGTTAATGTTAAGCTCGAAATGTCCTATGTGTCACACACGAAGGAATTTGTACTAGAATAATTACGGGATCCCCGATAATAATACAGAAACGGCTGCGAACGGACTTCCAATGTTGAAATACATGTAGCCGTAAATTAGCGCCATGTACGTGTCTACGGCTCATCCATTAAGTTGTTTTTATATTCAGGCAACCATTTTATAGGTTATTTCTCGAAGTGGCACTATTTCATAATGGACGGACATAACGTAGCATTCCAGCTCTGCCCGTTAAGTCCAATCTAGGATCCCAATTCTATAGGACAAAAGCGCTTATTTTGTGATAAATCCGCATTTTTTAGCCATTCTCGTTCGCAGGTTACGTTTCCTATAAAATTACCAACGTAAAAAACTGTGCAAAAAAATATCAAATTTGAAAAAATGGGGGGCGCTCTTCTAAAAATGTGCTATAATGCTTAACTCAGGCTTCTCAAGATCATCAAACTCTCACAAGGATTTGCCCTATGAACACTTCTGGATCAAAACTCATTTGATTGTGACTCTCCACAAACAATATACTAACTTGAACCAAACTACAAAGTAGTACATGTAATGACACACAAAATTTTGTATGCCAAAATGTGACACAATGTTTACAATATTAATCACAATTATTAATGTGTAATTTCTGAACAAAGGCTCAAATTTCTATATCAATTTCAATTACCAAGGACGAGCCCCAATTCTGTTATGACGTCTCGTAGACGTCCAAAGGTCAGAAATCCCTTTCAAAACTCAAATAATGAGCTGTGCACAAGTGAGCTGAATTTTATTAAATAGAACAGATTTTAATCATCTTTACTTGATTTGGTTCAAGAATTGGTATGTCAAAACAAAATAAATATAAACACCAATTTAAGATTATTATACTTATAAAGAGTTCTAGATTATCTACAAGTGCGTTGCAGTTCAACGATGATATGTCTCACAGCGAAGACTCCAAAAGACAGTATGCAAAGTTCACATAACTTAACACTATCGGTAGATAAACCATGGGAATCTTCTCAGTCTGAAGTAAATTTTTGGTCCAGCAGTTCAAGACGACCAAGGTTGAATTAGTCCATCGACGACACTATCCACAGTATATCTATGTTGCCAGATCATCACCACGATTTCTCTCTGTCCAACAAGTGGAATCCTATTTTGATTCCCAGCACTTTCGGCTTCAAGGACGCAGTAGAATAATACAGCACTCTGCTCACATGGAATTAAAATATAAACAAAAAATCCTGGCACTGTGCGGAGCTCTCAATCTACCATTATTGTGATAAAAACTAGATATAACCATAAGGTATAGCTGATTGCAACTGCTTACGTGCGAGATTTAGCTCAAATCTCAAATATACTGGACTTCACAAAGATCCCAGTCTAAAAATGACATTACAACAGCATCATGGATAAACCGAATCAACATCCTTTACATATATACTCTGGGGGGGGAATTCCCATGATCTTACAATGTTTTGATCTGAAAACATAAACAAGGTTCTAAGTTTAGCATCCTTGGGGGAATTCCCCACTCCACTATTGTGCACATCTGAACAGGTGCATTAACAAAAACAAACTAGGTATTCCCCGTCTCTCTTTTATAGTAAACAAAGTATTTTTCCCGTGAGAAATCTTTTCTCAAATAAAATTGAGAAAATAATCTTTTTAAAAAGTTTACTCAGAAAAAGGGAGGCTAGATAACAATTATGAAATAAGAAAACGGAAACGTGAATTTCGAAGTACTTTCAAGCGGTAATTATAATCGATTATAGTGGAAAGTGCGAAAACTCTTACAAGTGGTCTCACAGACTACAGCCTTTATTACGAAAGGATAGTAGCCAAAATCTTAATATATTTCTAGTTTATCCTAATGATGTGCCTTTAGTGATAATATTGAAGTTAATTCACTCTATGCAAAAGAAAATGACGTTTAAACTGGATTTTTTGTTCAACATCACTACTGAACATCCCACTTTACATCAGATCCAAGAATTTGCGCTTATACGTGTATAAGCTCCTTGTGGCCGAGCGGTCTAATTGTTGGACGTTATTGATTTACTTTTCGATAGTCTGTTGTTGCGGTTCGCGTCCGGGGGTAGACCAGACTTAGCCACATTAAAATTACACGCATAAGATAATTTTCTTTATACTGGTCACCTGCCATGGAAGTTTACGGGAACTGCGGAATTGTAATATATTGAATCTATAGTGGCACAATCACCATTTTACCAAATCCTTATTATATATGTATTTCTTCTACATCCATGCAAAAGAAAAAATACCCCTTCCACCACTATCAACCTACATATAGCCTAAATATAAATTTATAGATTTCATGCTAGAGGCGCTGACTGTAATACCGATTCAAAACTGTTGCTCTTCTTGTGAGGCAACCATAGCAGCGGGAACCTCCTTTCGGCTTTAGTACTCTTCTTCACCAAGAGAGAGAGAGAGGTATCTGAATCATTGAATAGACCTATCCCCAACAAGAAGAAATCAAGCAAGACAACAAACGAAACTAATCAAAAATTCAACTTGAAACGTATTAAAGTCAGAACAAGACACCCTTTACACAAAAATAGGATACATTTCAAACTCAACTTCAATATCCAACCTATACAAGCACACAGTGCACTTGAGAATATTTTAATCAACAAATGGGTCTAATGATGATGGTCCCTTTTAATGAAATACGGACGTTCTCCACAAAGGAATTCGGAAAAGAAAAGGTACAAAGTTTTGGCCAATGGGGCAGACGCACTTGAGTATACTTAGTGTATCTTTAGATTTATTAACTTATAGGGCTCGTACCTTTTTAAAACTTGGTGTTTTTTTACGTTGCCAACGTTTTTTTTTGGTAGATATAGATACTAATATTATCCGCTCCTCTTACTACATCCCACTCTAACCAAATTCAACCTACCCCCCCTCCCGTTTTTACCATCACTCATACCCTTTCCTTTACTTCTAATTCTATACTCTCTCCTCCCCATTTCCCACTCGCCCTCCTCCTTTCCATAATGTAACGTAAATTAATGTCACATGTCACTGGGGAAGTGATTTTTATGTATTTTATTGTTTTCTCACCATGCGATATCTAGAAAAATTATATTAAACTTAATACAGGACAATCGATGCACCTATTTCGATGATTCTTTCATTAATAATTATGATATTCAGTATAAATGAAATTAAAAAACATAATTCACTATTCACATCAAAAGCGCCCTCAATGTCTAAAGGTTTCGGCGGCCTATAACTCGTTTCGTTAAACTACGCAAACATCCAAAACGAGAAACGAAACGTAACTAGAGAAAGCCTCCATGCTATGAACTGAAAGTGGCACACATAATTAGCAAATACAGTTCTAGTGAACATGAAGGACGATTGGTCACAATTGTGTTCCAAATTCAAATTACGCCATGAAAATATGTTGATTGGCGATTTCCGTGTGGCCATGGCAAAAAAGGTATTAAAATTCGGTCATGGTTCAGGAGTATTTACATCCTGCATATGTCAACCAAGTTTCGTCCCAGTAGCAATGTTTTAGTTATTTAGTTAATTCGTCTAGTGTTTAGCCAATCAGAGGGCCTTACGTGGTTACCATGGCAACCAGAGCAAAAATTTCATGGATTTTAAATCTGGTGAATGGCGACAATATGATATATAACATTATATACACATTAGGAAATTATGAGCATTAAAAGCATATATTACACATGTTGATGAACCACTTTTCAAGTTGTTTCTATTAAATTTGCATTGGAAAAGGTGTTTTGGAAAGCGAATATTCAAGGTTCCGCGTTTTGCTCGGGGAGGTGGAATCCCCCTCCCGCGCCCACCCCTGGACAGCAATGCAGCTTGATATACAAACTATGCAGGAAACACTTTATTGCTTTAACAAAACGTAACCTATCAACTATATTATACTTTTTAAAAATGTATCATACTATAATTTAAGCAAACCACAAATAAATTTCAAGTTGTTTCTATTTCAACATGCATAAGGAAAAATGTGTTTGAGAACGAAAGCAAATATGCAAAGGTTCTGCGCTTCGTACGGGAGTGGGAGACCCTCCCGCACCCCCCCCCCCAACCACCACCCACACAGCTTGTATACGAACTCTGTATCTGAAAATTCTATGCTTAATTCAAATCAAACTGATCATCAAAATAGTTAATTGTAGGATCATACATTTATAATGTTGCAAATTTTATTTCCATTCAAATTGCATGGAAATATGTTTTTTGGAAAGCGAACCTTGCAAGGGTTCCCCAATTTAAGTGAAACACTTATTAAATTTAAGTGTTTCTATCAAATGCATGGGAAAATGTGTTTTGGAAAACAAAGATGGCACAGGGTTCTGCGGCCTTCCGAGCGGGAGGGGGAACCCCCTCCTCCACCCACCCCAGACGGCTTGATATACGGAATTCTTCCATACATTTCATGCCAAATTCAAAACAAAACTTAAACCATCAACGATTATTTTACTTTTACAACTACTTGATTACCTATAAGCATTAATTTCAAATTGTTCATCAAATTTGCATGGGAAAATTGTTTTGGAAAGTGAACATTGCAAGGGTTCCGCGCTGCGCGCAGGATGGGACATACCTCCCGCACCCACCCGCAGACAGCTTGATATACAAAACTCTCCATGAACACTTAAACTTAAAGGCTGACTCAGAGATTTCGAAATATAATTTTTGTTGTCCGCGACTCGAGTTCAAATACGCAAAAGTGACGGACACGAAAGTGAGATGTATAGACCAGTTAATAGCAATGTTTGTATAAACTGTTAGGGCCGGTATCGTGAAGTCGGCCTGACTGTTAAACACTGCGACAATTGCGATCGTATTTTTTTTTTTTTTAAGAGTTTAATGCTATGGCCATAACGATTGGCGGGAATGGATTCGCAGGCAAACAAAAGAAGTGAGTGGATGTTAAAGGTTGAATCCTCATTGCTCGGACGGCATATATTAAGCTATATACAATGGAAAGCTATTTTATAGCGATTTTATATGTACTGTGTCATATTTATGCTACTCACGATTTGGTTACAAGAGCCAAACTGAAAAATCGTCTTTCTAGGAACATCACCTCAGCGAAAGTTAATATTATTTGACGTGGTCGTTGTGAGGGGTGACGTCACCGATGTGTAATCGTCTATGCAAGTAAACAAAATCCCATTCAATTGTATAGCTCGCTTCTGCGCTCGAAGATTACCATTATTTCTCTAAATCCGGGCCAAATTTTGGTCTTAGGAGCAATACAGATACAGATAATAGAGGAGGATGATGGGACTCAGGTCAAACATAGAAATTGACACGTTTTACCATTTTAGCCATTTACCCTATAACTCCCAAAGCAATGGTCTAGCTGGTACAAACTAACCATTTTTGGAATTCCTTATGACTAGACGGACATATGGCATCCATTCAAATGATTGGAACATTTTAAAAAATGACCCCTGTGTAAACTTAAATGACCCCTATTGAAAAAGTGATACCACAATTTTGAGAGTACTACCTACCAAGCAGTGATGTAGCGGGTCCATACTAACTACCAAAGTGTCAAACCTTTTCTGTAGGAGGGGGAAACGAATCCTTTTTTTTTTCCTTAAATAAGGCCCTATGATATTATGCCCCGACTCTAAACTGTCTGTGGAAGTATCTGGTAGATTTGATGGCTATATTCCAAATAGTCACCAAAATAATCGTTCAGTCGGCATTTTAAACATAATTGATTTCCTTGCTTCGTCGTATTCACACGGTAGTATTGCTGCAATTTGTTATGTTGAACAACTTGTCGCCTAGGTCAGAAATTATCGCCATGTTACGCGCGCTGGGCCAAGACTTTACGGAAAGCCAATGCAAGCCAATGCTAATTAATAAAAAGGTTCAATTAAACATAATTGAGTTGACTGTTTCCAGGTATGAGAAAGCAGATTAAGATATCCACCTTACTCCCCTGATAGCGCCTATACTCCATGCAAATTCCAGCGGTTGCATAAGAGGGTGTAACGAAAATCAATGGAAGAGCCGTCTCTTTATACGCAAGTAGTAGTTTGACCACACCCATGCTCGAGGGGCAGGTCTCCATCACGAACCTATTTAATTTTTCATTGCTCCAGGAGCATGAGTGGTGGTGCAAAAAATCTCACACTTTCGTTATAAAACATAGATGGCTTCTGTGACTCTGACTTGACCTCAGGATTCATCGTAGCGATGAGAATTCAAGCGATATTTCACATTTCTTCACACTATAAGCGGGGAATTATAATTACCAACTTACAGAGATCAAGGAACCTAATCAACCAAAATTTATCGCTAAATTGGCGAAATTCAAAACAGGAGAAGAGGAGAGATTTGGGGTTTCCTTTCCATTGGAGATGCATGCGCAACAAGGACTTACACAATCGCCTACGTCACACGAAGTTGCCAAGTGTTCAGAGAAGGAAAGCTTAAGCGTATTTTTTGGGTCTGTAAAATCGCAAAAACGAAATATTAGGGTATTTTTGGCATAGCGGCGATATTATCCGATTATTTCCATAAGCTTTCCATTGATATAGCTTAATATATTGCCGTCCGAGCAATGAGGATCAGCTTTAAATGGTCTACATGTTTACCTTACCACATTCGTGGAGGTTACTCTTATTATCGCAAAAATCAATCTAAAGGCACGGAATTATCCCAATAGGAAAAAAATGGGGATAACCCATCAGCCCTTTTACACAGACAGAAACAGACTGGCATTTTAATATGAACATAGCGCAGAAAAATAAAATCGAGACCATGTTATGACGTCAAAGAAGGAGCAAAACCAACCTACACCAGACAGTAACATTGCAGTGGTCTACCATAAAACATGTACAGAATTAAGGAGGAGAGAAACCCAAGGCTAAATATGACAAGTATATATTTGTAGAATAATTAAGCAAATATGCCACCTTGTACTTTGTAATCAATATTGATCTCTCACACGGCAAGGCCGAAGGGAAAAACAAAGCAGGAGTCCAGAAGTAGGTAGCGGCCTTTCTCGCCGTTTCATGCAATTTTAATTCAAATAGGCATCGGCCTAAACTTGTGCAATTATCAAAAAGATGGGCCAGCGGCAAGCAAAACCATTTAAAGATTAACACCACAATTATAAGATTCAATTTAAGAGATTATCTCAGCAATTTGATGATAAGCATTCAATTTATAAGATTAGCGGAAAGCCAACATCTCACAG
>JAMKCH010046765.1:0-22043 GCA_023653785.1 Ophioderma brevispina
TAGGTTATTTTCTCGAGGTGGCACTATTTCATCATGGACGGACATAAATGTAGCATTTCCAGCTCTGCCGTTAAGTCCAATCTGGGATCCCAATTCTAATTACAAAATCGCTTATTTTGTGATAAATAAGCATTTTTTAGCATTCTCGTTCGCAGGTATAGTTTCCTAGACAATTACCAACGTAACTGTGCAAAAATATCAAATTTTGAAAATTGGGGGCGCTCTTCAAAAAATGTGCTAATATTGCTTTAACTCGGTGAAATGCTAAAGCAGAAATGTTAAAAATATGTGTTTAACCCAAGTCATTCTGATCCAAAATTCAGATCTAGTTAACTAGGTATTGATTTCAGTGTTTTGATGAAACTCAAAATTCAGAATATAGTGTAGAACTTACTTGGGTTATCAGAAAGTAATTTGTTGGACAGCACATTCTGAATGTTGCATATGTTTGAATTGAACCAAAAATTGGATTGGTTTGTATGAACATTTTTGGATTGCATCAAAGCTGTCCAGTTGTCAAAGTTATATGAACTGGTTTGAGTGGGAGTCATATTCATGTAAAACCAGGAGTTTGAATTTGATTTGGGCTCTAGTTTTGGCATTCAAATTGAGCCTTGGACTACATTGAAAGTTTACTTGTAAAATGTTACAGGGATTGCCTGTGTGATTTCCTTAAGAGATCAATTTCGTGTTATGCTTTGGAACTTTAAAAACACATTTCCAAGTATTGGACATGTGGCTTGATTTTCTCTGTAAAATCTTTGTGTGTTTCCTTACTGGAGGTCACACAGACATTGTGTACTTACAATTGTTCATTAAAGACAACAGTTAAGCATTGCTTGTCAGAAGTTTAAAAATGATTGATTTATCATTGCCTTAGGATAATCTTTTATCTTTTGGACCCAAAACTATATTTGTAACTTTAGATGAGCAAAATTCATTAGAAAGCATACTGTAATGAAAACCAGTTTAGCAAGTGGATGTTATTATCCTTTTGAAATGGCAATGGTGTTCTATAGAGTGCACATTTGAATATAAGGTTTTGGATATTTCAAAACACTTTAAAAAATGTGATCTATCATTCATGTTAAAGGAATAATCTGTGATATTTGGACATTTGAAAATGCAAGTGTTTATTGCCCTTATCAGTGCAATGGGGCCGGGAAATGTAATGTCCAAAATCACCTTTTAGGAATTTCTAGTAATTGTTTTGAGATTTAAATCTACCGCCTCTAGGTGTCGCTATTTTGACTGATGCATTATGGGGCGTTTGCTTTCAACATGGCGATTTGTACAGTGTAGACGGTCAAAATGTCTTTTACCTCTCTTTGAAAGTCTCTAGATATGACCAGATCAAGACTTTGCTTTCTATGTTCTAGATTTCAACTAAGAAATGAATGCAGATTTATGGTAACATTAAAGTTTAAGGTTGTTAACTAGAAATTCGTCTATAGAAGTGTGATTCTACTGGTTCTGCCAAGTATCATAGTCAACCATGAGTAACCGTAATTATCATAGTAAACCTGAAAGAATTTGTGATGAGGTACCTGTTTTGATTGCTAGAGATCTGAGTAATAAGCATTTTAGCTGAGCAGATTGAGAGCCATATGAATACAGAACACTATGTAGTTTCCCAGGAACTCTACAGTATTCATCTGATCCAAGGTAGTACTATGGGTGGATACAGCTATGACAGTGCAGACATTTCAGTGATTTTTTACACTATTCAACAGATTAATGGACTGTCCACCCTAATCTTCAAAATAATGTGTCCATGACTACACGGTGATGATTTTCTTAAACCATTTAGCATGTCAAACCTTAGCCCATTCCTTTCTTTCAGATTATATTTGATAAAGCGATTTTAAAAAATATGTAAATGTTGAGCTCTCCACACCACATGTTCATGCTTCATTAAGAATTTGGAAACAATGCATTTTTTAGTGTTCTCTTGTATCAACAAAGAATATTGTTATTCTTGAAAACTGACATTTAAAGCTCATTAAAGTTACCTTAAATTAAAGCTGCGTTTGTTTGCTATTTCGTGACGTCAAATGTCGGGATTGACTCTTTAAACAATTTTGGCTGCATTTTGAAACTGTTGTGAAGTTAAGTTAGCATCAGCAATTATATCTTGCATCTTGGACAAGGAATATTTATTGACTACCTAGCTATTTACAACCTTTTATCATAATTTATCCCATCAAATGCTCCCATATTCCCCTGTGTTAATTTACCTTCCCTATTTCAAAATGCTTAAGGATCACAAAGTTACAAACATCATAGATGATACAACCAGTATTTTTGGCTTGTGTTCAATTAGATGAATTTGATACAATTTTTGTCACAAATATTTAAAATTACCTCTACCTTTAACTATAGTCATATTTTTCTCGGAACTATTATAACTATGTGAAGCCTGCATGTTGGGCAAACTATACATTCTTAATATGCTCCTCACCAGGGTGCAAAATAACCGAAGGCACCGATGCCCAAAAATTTTGGCCCGTCATGCCCCTACCAGTTGCCTTGATGCCCTAGAATATTCTATTGTTTTGCTATTCTTTAACATGTAATTGCCTTCTAAATTGATATGCCCTTCATTAAGCCTTGAAATGTGGTGCCCTTCAGAATCCTTATTTTGCATCCTGCTATCAACTGAAGTTTGGAGTTCCCATTATTGTGGGACATGACAATTTATTTTACCTTTCAAACAATTTTATATCAGTAAAGTGATGAGGGGCCATGGACAAAAAACGAGGAAAGAGGAAACAGGAAAACTGTCTAGAGTGGAGTGGTATCTAAAAAGCCAATATGTCAATTGATATATTCCAGAGAATATACAAACCAATGACGGACTTATTTGCAAGCAGGACCAATCATCATCTTTCAATATATTGCACATGGTAAACAGACAATGAAGCATGGGTGAAAGACTGTCTCAATGAGGTGGGAGAATCTGATTGCTTATGCTTTCCCTCGTGTGACCAAACTGTCAAAGTCTTGCAGGATGCTGCTTGTAGCCCCATTTTGGCCACACCAGGTTTGGTTCCAAAGGATGGTCAATCTTCTAGAAGCTTATCCAAGACTAATTCCAGTAAGGCAGAATTCTGTTAGACTGACAAAAGAAAAGAGCGTCTTCAAAGAATAAGAACTCTTCACTTGACTGTCACTATGAGTTACAATATGCTCATCCACCAAGGACACAGTTCAGTGGGTTGTACTTGTACATACATTGACGTGAACTGACATTGTGTTATCCTGGGTATCATATATCACACCCAAAAACCAGGGGTATATTTTCTAAATACATATTGGTGAATGAAAGCTACTGAACTGTGCCAAGGGAATTGAGATTTTACTAGCTCATAGTGTGTGTGTGGCTGCTCTCACTATGAAACTAAAGTACTGAAATGACCACTGAAAACTGAAATGAACACTGAAAATTTTAACAAAAGAATGACCACTGAAATGAGATCCTTTGTTCTTCATTTATGCAAGAAGCTATGGTTATGCCATTGCATATTCTTACACATATTCAAATGACACCAGACTGTCCTGCACTGCCGTGAAATCCAAATCCCACTGAAAAGGGTTTACAATCGCACTGAAATGCTGCTAATCACACTGAAATGCTACTATGCCAGACGACCGTGGAATCCAAATCCCACTGAAAATGCTGCTTATCACACTGACGAGTTTCCTGATCAAACTGAAGTTCCCTCTACCCGTCTCACAATGCAAGCCAGCTCTAGTAGGCTTTCCGGTCATGCACACAACACTTATTCATACACCTTCATAGCTTTTTCTGAAGTCAAGTCCTGTATTTAATCCATTTGGCACATATCACAAATTGTTGCAGAATTTGTGATGTTATATTACTCCCAGTTTGTTTATCAACATCGCAAACATAATGTTTAACACAGCATCTTCAACACTTTAATACAAAGCATTTAGCTCAGCCCACAATGCGAATGAGTCGTTCTTGTTTGTTTGGATACCATATTTTGGAGTATCCTTGAATATGGATTTTTGACAGGGATAAGTTCAAGTTTATGTACAAAGTCTTGCAATGCAAAGTTAACTTATAATACAAAAATTAAGAGACATTAAAATTATAATATCGGAATCAAACAGAAGTAAAATTTGACTAGACTACAACCACAATGATATATGGAACCAGCACATTAACTCCACTATTACCAAAACCTCACATGCAATAGGTACCATCTACAGAGCAAGACCCCACCTACCACCACACACATTAAAAACGTTATACAACACAATCGTTCTTCCACACCTTACATACTGCAATATCATATGGGCCTCAAACTTCCAAACACGACTAAATCAGCTCAATATCACTCAGAAATGGGCTATCCGTACGATCACTAACTCACCTTACAGAACTCACACCTTGCCATTATTTCATTCCATCAAGACACTAAAAATAACTGACATCAACAAACTTCAGGTCGCACTCTTTATGCATGACTATCACCATAACAACCTACCTCCTAATTTTAAAATTACTTTGTGACAAATACACAATTACAACACTAGACAATCCGACCAATATCACCTTCCTCTACCCAAAACCACCAAAGAAAAACAACATTCTGTACCATGGTGCAAAAACCTGGAACGATCTTCCGAAATCAATCACATTACAAACAAAAATACCTTTAAAGCACGCCTCAAGCTTTTTTTACATTGATACATACTATATACCCCGACTTAACGTTCATCTTCCCATCCTCCATTGATCTGCAAAACTCCACTTTCACTTCGTTCTCACTCTCCTCTCTCTCCCTCCTCTTTCTCTCTCACTCCCCATCTTTTTTTTTCTCATCTACTCTCGTTTACCGCCCTCCTACAGTCTGCCGAAGCCTTTTTACCCCCGAGTAAATTATGTTGGACCAATCTCCTCACCTTTCTTTTCTTCATAACTTTTTGTTTGACTTTAACATACCTGTGCATACGTACATAATGTGATGCACACATGCAGACTATGTGTTAAGTCCAAGGTGCACATATTATATGTGTATGTGTGATATATGTTGTGTAGTTGTGTATGTATGTATATGTAGTTTTTAATGTGGGTAATGTCTGATGGATGGTATTTATAAGTTGTGTGTTTGTGAGGTGTTATGTATTTTGGCTTTAAAAACTTCTTTTGCCACTGCGCGTTCATGTGGTACTCCCGTAATCGGTCTTTAAATTTTAGTCTTGTTTGTATTTCCGCATCAAATTTGTCTTTACTTAGTTTTCCTTGGACCGCCTTCCATAATGTTCATAATTGTATGTTGTAAGTGTAGTTACATTAAGGGCCTCCACCTCCTTTAAGCTCCCAGGAGTTGTTTAGTGGAGGTCCTAGCATTCGATCTTTCTTCTCCAATGTTCAAATAATTTATTGTATCTTTGTATTTGCACTGAATAAATTGATTTGATTTTTTTTTTTTTGATATGGAGGAGAGGCCGAATAAGCATATAAGACGGGTCCCATTTGGAGGTTATTAATATTAAAAATACCCAAATGGCCTTTTTGGCATAATTATGTAATCATCGTTTTTTGTATAGGTGGTGGCTGTATCTATTATGTGTTGTTTTTTTTTTTTTTTAACAGGTTTAAGGTGTTCTGAAAGATTATATTTACAATTGTCGATAGTTATTGTCTAATAAAGTAATTTGTGTCAATACGGACTAATAACCTTTGCCAATCACCCATTAACTTGCCACGGGAATTGTCTCCAAATTAAACCCCATTAATGGTTTAGTTTATACCACAAATATGTTGTGCACAAGTGGAGGTGATCGGGGGCCTGCATGACTCTGAGGGGGCAAATTTTCCCAGTCTTGGGAAATTTTTCCTCTCAGAGGGGTTAAAATGCCAATTTTTCCCGGTTCAGAGGGCCCTAAAAAAACAGGAGACTTGCATGATTTTTGCAAAATTTTTTCCTGGCCAAAGTCGTCAGGTGGGGGCAAGTGTCCACTGCTCCCCGACTGTTACGCCACTGGTGGAACACCACTCGTCAATATCGACCTTGTCATTGACACGGCAGACGGGCAATTCACCATTGTTGATCTTGTTTGTAATTCCTGATGAATCGAGGAAGGAAACAATGCAATGGACCATGCCATTGTACAGCGATTACGGCGGCGCTTAAGCAGCAATACGCAAGATGCATCTCTAAAACTTTAAAAGTAAATAAATATACCAAAAAAAGGGCTGAAAATATCTAAAGACTCACCGATTTTAAATAAAAAATGGAAATATTCACCGTGTCATAGCTCACTTTCGACTTGTTTTCGACTAACAACATGTGACACCGTCATCTTTCTACAATTATAGCTCTTCCCATATACGATGCATTGAATATCGCCCAGGGATTGATGTACCAATGCCTCACCCGGAACCTTCTCCCGAGAGGCGTTTGCCTCTTGCTAGTGTTGGAAACACCACAACATGTCCTTCCCTGCAAGGGAGCCATCTTGGGGAAGGTACAAAAATGAGCTAAGTATTAAGGGATTTTCCAGTGACGTTAGTCATGGGCGAATCGATGCCGTCTCGGTACTAGTGGTGTGGCAGAGGGGTGAAAGAAACCATCACTACACATACCAGACCACTTATTCAACTCAATGTCCTAAATTCAAGACGTTCAACCCACCTAAAAAGGTAGCACAAGAGAATGAGAAAAGCCAACATTGAGCTAGTAAAATCTCAATTCCCTTGGCACAGTTCAGTAACTTTCATTCACCAATGCATTTAGAAAATACTCCCCCTGGTTTTTGGGTATGATATATGATACCCCCGAATCCAACAAGTCAGTAATGTCAAGTAGGTACAAGGTACAACCAGCTGAACTGTGTCCTTGGTGGATGAGCATATTGTAACTCAGTGCAAACTAGTATCCATGTCCCACCCAATACCGAAGACTAAAACCAGCCTAGCCCAAAGCTTGGGTGTCCTACAGCTAGCAATATCATTATATTAAACAAAAATTTTGCTTAGATTTTGCAATATCCTAATTACATATAGCCTTGGTAAGGAGCTGCTGCATTCATGCCTATAATACCGAGGCATAATATGGCAATAACTCCTCATCCCTTTGTGTTTCAGACCGACTTCCAATTCTGTCCAAATGCAATTCGTTCTAGTGAATTTGCCAAGCAAAATTGAGCCATCCGGACCATTGCTTGCAAATACTGTGGACTAGCTGGGCAGCTGCAAACCCACATCAACACTATCATCAAAGAAGCTGAAACAGCACTTTGCTTCATCATTGAAGCAGCAGAACAAATGCCTTTCAGTTCTGTGTTTTACTTAAGACCCTATCTCACAGAGTGGAAAACACCAACCAGTGCATCAACCCACAGCTGCTAAAATACTGTCCATAAAGGCCAAAAACTTCATCTTAAAGACGCTATCAGCGATTCCTCTGCAAGAGTTTTTTTTAAACTTGCAAGAATAGCTTAAAGTCTAATAAGTCTGTAGAATAAAAACTAGAAACCGTATTCAAAGATATGAATCTTCATCAATTATGTGTTGTAGTTAAGTGTCCGTACAGACATTAATGGCTTAAATATAGAATATAGTGCCTTTAAGGGTCTACTCTAAAAAAAACTGCCTTTCACCCAATCTAACAATACATTATCTCAGTCCAATAAGGTCACAAAAATAGCAGACTTGAAAAAAGTGGGGGCAGATCAAACCATATAATCCCGGGGCAAAGAAAATGGAAAGGATATAGAGTTTTGAAAAGAATGTTTTGTTATTATCGACTCAGCATAAAATGTGTAAGATATTGCTGCCATGCTTAAAGTGACATGGAGATTTTGTAGGATACGAATTTCTCTCTAATTGCACAAGATCGATTGTAGACCACCTACCAAGAACGTTCCGAAGGTTTATTGGACAAACGAGTACAAAAGAAAACAGCAAACCTTGTTTTGAACTTGCCTGACTATCGTAATTGTCCCCATAGAACACAGTGCTTTGACTTTCTGTCGTGCACGACAGAAAGTACTAAATCATCATATTATTACATAAAGACGGCGTATTCGGCTTATTCATTTCAGGTGTGATCTAATACATTGGAAAGCATTCCAAATATGCAAAAAACCCGGGTTCGAAAAAAATTGGGGCGCTTCTTTCTGGAAATCTCATATCTCTTTAACTGATCATTGCAAACCTGCAGTCAAAATCAGGAAAGTCTTCCAGATTAATGATGCAAATAACAGTTTCATCATCTAATCCAAAGTAGCACTATGGGTGGATACAGCTACGACAGTACAGACAGAAGGTACAATTGGTAACATTGTGGATTTCTACTGGAAACCACAAGAAAAAGTGCCAACAGAGTGTACAAAATTTGTTCCCACCTCAGTTTCCTCACAGGATTAGTAAACCATGCATAAATAATGCCTGACCAGTAATCTACTTATCTAGAATGTGCCAGGAAATTTAACATTCAGAAAATAAAAATATTTCTTGTGTCAATCGTCATTAAACTTGTATATACTGTATGAAGGCCTACAAATTCCTCTGGAAGGGTGTAAATGTTAGTTGGGCCACTTTCACCTGGATACATGTATGTTTAATCTTAGTAACAATGTAATTAATATGGCGACTTAATGTTAACCTGATTCTGTTCACATTTGTTTGAAATTGAGTTTTAAAATCAAGTAGTAGTATTGATTTAAAAAAGCTGCATCATGTCTCCAATTTAAGTTAATTTAAAATATTTTTAAGTTCTTATTTTCTCAAACTTTGAAAGATTGATCATGAGCCTGAACCAATGTAGGGCGTTAGAGAAGAGGGTGATGAAGATTTGGACTTGTCCAATAATTTTGAAATTGTATTCTTCAAAGAACATGATAGACATACTTAAGTGACCAAGAAGTACCTCTAGAAAATGAAGCAAAGAATTATTTTAAGTAGTAGCAAAATTAATGGCAAAGTGAATATTTTCAGGGTGGTGGAGTGATATGACAGCTTTGATCAGAGTCGATGGACATGACTGTTTTAAGGACTTATACCCAAATATGAATAATCCAGTACACGACTTGCTGTCAAAACCATTTAGCCTTTACTTCTACCCCTGTTCAGAGCTCCGTATTTGAACCATGCAGAGTCAATTGTTTACTTGCATGGCACCCCTTCAGACAGATATTTAAATTCCAAAATTGTCCCAGACACCCTAGAGGAAGTTAATTTGTATAATCCACCATGAAATAAATGTACATTTTTTAATTTTAGTCAGTGATCACAGCACTGGTATTTGTGGGAATACAAGGGATGACTTTGTATTTGAAAGCCTTTCGCCAAGCTTCCTAAAAATTGATAATAATTTCCCCCATATCTATAACGGGGAAATTTTTCAAAAACTACAAGCCTTCCAACAATTTTTTCCAAGACTGATTTCAACATGTATAATTACACTAAGTTCATGTGATAACCATTTTTTATCAGAGACTGATCAGCATGGCCATATGGTTGCAATCCCCTCTCCTCTGTTGCGTGCCTAGTGGGTGTGGTAAAATGCAGCGGACGTAAAAACAACTTTTAGAAAATGGCAGAAATGATGACCAACTACCCAGACACACAAGATGCTAGAGTGAATACCAACCTGCTTAAACTGAACTTCGGACAATACATATTATGTAAGCCACGCAATTCAATAACAAAATGCCATTTTCATTTGTGGTGTGATCAAGCAAAAATGAGTCTAAAGTCGGTCATAATCAATTTTTTACTTTTCCATGTAACTGTATGCACCATTTAGAAAGCTAAATTTTGCAGAAAACCTCATTGAAATTGACCAATTAATTCCAAAGATGTAATCAGCTGAAGGGTGGCAAAAAACATTAGAAAACAAAAAGACATTTTCATATTTGTTTGGCTATATTTCAAAATCAATATCTGCGACTTCCGACTCATTTTGCTTGATCACATCACATTTTGTTGATTTTTATCAACATCTGCTCTGCATATATTTTTCAAGAAATAATATAAATTCGAATTACGATCACCGTCATTTTATAACATTCACTGGTAAGATGCTCCATTTTGTCATTTACAAATAATTATCACCGCACTGTTTACTCACAGAACATTTTTAATTAACCGCCACTGGAAAATCAATCTCAGTGCTGGTCCACGAAGTAAGACTATGTATGGGAACCAGGCTTTTGCCATTGCAGCTCCCCGCATGTGGAACAGCCGAGTATGTATTTTTTCATACAAAAGCAAAAGTGTATTTTCTTCTATTAAAGACAGTGATTTGAAAAATATTTGAAATTTGCAGAAATAGCTTCAAAGTGAAGGATAAGTCTGTAGAATTCTCATAAGTTACCTTTTCCAGCTGTAGAATTGACAGAAAAGGAAGAAAACGGCAGTGTTCCAAGATACGATTCTCCATTCAATTACGTGTTGTAGTAAGTGTCCGAACGGACAGTAATGACTAAAATCTGATTCTGTCCTTATTAGGTTGCTTCTGGTCTTATCATTTGCAGGGTATGTTAGGATACCTGTACTTGTTACATACATGCAAAAATCTGATTTTTGATGATTTTTTCGATTTGCTGATTTAGCAAATCACTTATAGAGTCTTTAATCTGTATTTAATTTTTCACATATTGAAACGGGTCCCTCTTATAGGGATATAATTTGATGGTAAATTGATCCTGTTAGGGGGTGTATTTTCACTGAAAATGGGTGCCATTAGGAGTAATTTTTATAACCCCTAGAATGAGCATGGGGTACCCAATACACACTCGAGAACCCTCCCTATGTCCCCATTGCTCCTGCAGTGAATGGTAACCAGCCTGAGACAGTGGCTGGAGCAGAATTGTGGCCGAAACTGAAGGAGCAGGAGCGGCAGGACAACGTTCCACTTGATAAACCTGTTGGAAATCTGTTGATGAATTTTCCATCTAGTTTGCTTTTAAAGCCTGAACTTGGCTAGATCTTGCCAAAATAGCAGAGGTATTAGAACAATTCACCTTTTTCATTGTAGTGTAAAAGAGGGGGAAGGTAATTCCATCAAGTCCCAATTTGCATTTTAAATATCTGATATCCTTTTTGACAATAAAAAGGTTTTGAATTTGAAGGTTAGGAACATTTTTTCAGTGGATTAGCTAATTTTAATGTACCAAAGAGGTATTGCTATTGGTTGGGTAAACTAGTAGTACACACACATGCATGGACGCACGCACACTTGATAAATTTCAAACTTTTCAAATATTAGGCCTTATCGACCATGAAAATATGTTAGGCTATGTGACGGCACAAATTTTCCAAATTCTCTACTGCTTTCATTTAAAATGTTTTTCCCTTGCATTTACAATTTAACTGATAAGACGATGGCACCCAGTGATAAAATTCCATGCCCATGTTGAAGTTGCTGAGAAGACAGTCCAGAGGCATATTTCTCAGAGCCAGCAGTCGCAACCATGTGTCAAGAGGTAGAAAGCAGATCACAACAAAAACTATCTTCATAATTACACAACTATCGCAAGTTTTGTGCTTTGTCTATGGATATTGACATTGTACAATGAATTTGCTCTCAAGACTTGGCAGTGTTCTGAGGCTCATAGTGCATATTTTGGGAATGCTGGTTCCAGATGGGAAGGTACCATTGGATTTCAAATCCTTGCAGAACTTCAGGAACATGTTTATGACACCACAGAGGAGGATGACCACATGCCCGGAGGAATGTCAGCTGTTCGACAGAGGCGAACGCTAATGTGGGAACATTGAGTGCAAGAGTAGGACTGGTAAGACATCACTACAAGCCTTTGATACCTCATCTTAAACAGCTGTATGGTAACCCCAACATTGTGAGAATGCTGCATAACCATAGACATGATGCATGGAACAAAATGGACATTCAGGATAGCTTGGCATGGAAAGATTTGTTTGGTTTGAGGGGGATCATTGTGCAATTGCACTTGAATTCAGCGCCGATGGGTTTTTGCCTTTCCACCATACAACCTCGAAACCATATTCAATTGAGCAGCAGGCTTCCATTATCTTCAACCTTCCTCAGGATATGCGGACCAGGCCGGTTTTGTACTTCTCCATGGACTGGCACCAGGTAAGCCCATACCATACCAATATATGTATATTGTGAAGACAGCATTTACGATTTTAAACACCAGTTGTCCATAATTTCTTAACATGTTTAAATCCCAAACACTTCAAACTTTCACAGAATTAACATCTTTACTTGTGTAGTGATTCTGTAGTGTTCGAGTAATAAATGAATGCCGTATTTACTAATTTTGGACAAATAGGTTTAAAATTGTGCAAATCTTCGTACAACACGCTATATAATCCACTACAAAATTCTGTTGAAAAAATTTGAACTGCTTATAGATTTGAGGCGTAAGACATTCTAAACTCATTGCATTTACATTCTAAATGCCATTTTTTGCTTGTTCATTGCATATTTGGATAAGATTGACAGAAAGGCATACACTTTCCTTGTTTTAAGTCAATCTGTATGTAAGTATGTATGTATCTGTAAGTTAATCTGTATGCTGTAAAAAAAGCCAGAAAATTCTGCATTTTTCTTGCATATTTATAGATCTGTAAAATGTTACCCACTTTAACATTAAACCTGGAACATGTTACAAACTTTGATATTTTCAAATGATATAAACTGCAATAGATGGGCTTTAAAGTGATACCAAAGTATTCCTGTGTAATAGTTGGTTATTAAAACACTAATTCTCCCCAAAACAATGCCAACTTTTGGCTTTTTGGCAAGATTGTGTAATATGTTAATACATGTTATTTATTCATCATTTTATTCATAATCCTGAACAAAAAACAAATGATAAAAATATACAATTACATAAAGTTTAGACGGATAAATAGAACAGGTAAACTAATATTGCAGTTATTTGCATTCACAAATTCTGGTAAGACAAATTAAAACTATTTACATTTTAAGAGGCGAATTAATCCATAAAAGGTTCATTTTTTGAGTAAAATATGCTAAATGGGGAAACAATAGCCTTCCTAGTTTTTTTTGAAATGCTATAGAATTATTGCCTATTATCTTTGCAGGCCCACAGTCACTCAAGGGGGAGAAGTACAATATATCAACAGCCTTTAGTCGACAAATTGAAGGAGCTGGAGGAAGGAGCAAAAACATACGTGTATCAAGATGCGATGTTTGTTCTGGGCGACCATCCTTTTGCATGTGCACGACTTTCCGGGTCGAGCCAAGGCACTTTGCAAACTTTCCACCACTGATAGTTCTAAAGCAAAGCTGAAGGTATGCATTTCATTTCTATTCCACCTTGTGTTCTTTTGTGTGTATGTATGTGTGTACACATGCGCATGGGTAGGTGTGTGCGTGTTTGTGCATTTGCCAAAAAAGTTGATTTTATATAAGAGACAGTGAACATAAATACAATGTGCCTAATCAATAAAAGGAATTCTGTCGGTCGGTGTGATGTCACAAATTGGAATTATGCCTCCTGTCAATTACCGCTCTTCTAAGTTACTCACTGGCTTGAAAGATGACCTTTGGCGTGAATGACCAAGTTAACAAAATTACGATTCGCAGCAAAATTACTCGATGAAATGACTTCCGTTTACATGATATCACCAACAATAATCGTGCAGCTGTATCTCAAAAAATATCTTGAGGTGAGATGAAGAATTTATTAAATATGAGAAAACTTCCAGCACTCCAGTTGTAGGGAGTGTGTGCCAAATTCAACAACCGCGATCGACAAAATAGTGAACAAAAATACGACTTGCCTAATCAATGAAAGGATTAAAGGTGGGTGACCTGAACATGGTTGGGTTTCTCATGTCTTCATGAGAAAATGAACTTTCTTCTGAAAACAAAATCTCAATTCTGGAGTAAAAGTGGGGGATGAGGGCATCACCCACCTTAATTTATATTGTCAAAAAATGGAAAGATGGCAATAATGACTGAAGAAATGAGTGGAGTAAAATGAATAAGGGGTTTTGTTACTTTTGTGCTACATGTGCACTGCATGTCAGAAAGGTCAACGGTAAATTTCAATTTATACGACGCAACTATGCGACTTATATACACCCATATATATTCTCATAGTTACATATTTACAAAAGGATGTACGAGACACGCCTGTCAAAGAATCTACATAAGTGGCAGAGTTCCTGAAAGCAGATGACGAAAAGAGGCATGCCAGCTTTCCTGGAGGTCGAACAGAGGATGGGTCCCCAAAGTTCTGCGACTTCACAGAGGAAACCCTTTAATGCCAGCTTGTGGAACTACGGCAGACCAGATGAAGAACAGTCTCCCACAGTCTAAGGAGAGGAGGTATGGTAAGCATTTTAGTACATGCTAGTGGAGAGCATACACTGAGTTACAATATGCTCATCCACCAAGGACACAGTTCAGTGGGTTGTACTTGTACATACAATGACATAAACTGACCTTGCGTTATCTGGAGTTATCTGGGTATGATATATCATACCCAAAAAACGGGGTGTATTTTCTGAATACACTGGTGAATGGAAGGTACTGAACTATGCCAAGGGAAATGAGATTTTACTAGCTCATAGTGATGTAACCTGCCATCAAAATGTTATTTTAAAAACTATCTCACTGGATTGCTTTGATGAAGGGGGAAGAAGTAGAGAACCGTCTTGTGGTCTCCCCTGTTAGTAACTGCTAGCCAGTGAACTAATCTCTACAACACCAAACACTGTTTTCCTTTAACATCATTTCTTAAAGTATACCCATATCATGACTAGATCTCAGTGCAGGCCTTTCTATGGTCTGCCTTGACTATAGCGTCATTAAACATGGAGGGCTTTTCTAATGCAAAAAAGTAACATTGCTGATGTTAAACTATCTCCAATGCAATGTCCTTAAATCCAGAGAGAGTTTCTTAAACAAAGTCCAACCTCTAGAAACAGTCTAAGGAGCTTAAGAGAGTCGCCTTGTGGAAAGAAAGACTTGCAGTCAACTAAGTAACATCTATTGGTATTGAACCTGGTGAGCATCTCCCACCTGGAGCCGACTCCTCATGGGCTGAATGAGATCAATGTTTCATATTACCCTTCTTTGAGGAAGATATTCATACTACACAGTATGTGAACATTGTATTAGATTTATTTGTCACAGGATTGACAAGGCTGCTACCGATTCTGTCAAGGCCACGGGAGTCTGAAAAAGGTGTAGCGAGTTTGACCGCATATGGGAGACAGAGGCGGCAAGATTGCAGTGAGAGGGATGCATACCATTCAGGTAAATGAAAATCTCAGATTACAATAGTCATAAAGGCAGATTTTTTTTAATGGGCATTTATAATTCAGAATGGGCCTTTGCAGTTTGGAAAAAAAATGAAATCGATAATCTAAAACAACTGCAATAATCTGCCTAGACCTGTGGCTAAAGGTCCATGTCCCATTCGCTAATGGCCTCATCTCCAGAACCCTTGATTTTGATACATAGTATTTGCTCATTGAATGAGCACGTTTACAAGTTAGTGCATGCATGCAAAAAATAGTTTCTTGTAAAATTTTTGTTTTGTGTGACCATTGTTTAAAATGCTCGTAATGGCAAAATTATGTGGAAATATTTTAGTACTAAGGTTTACCAGGTTAGAGGAATGTTTTTTCAATAAATAAAGAGGATAATTGTCCAAACCATCAATTCAGGAATTTTATTACACATGAAATACATAAGCAACACTGGTCAAGGTGGTTAGCAAAGTTTTTGTCTAATTACAACCATTGTAATCACAGTATCAAAACCCAGTCTGCAAGATCTACGATATCACTTTCTGATCAGTATATCAAACTTGTCATATCGTCGCCCGACATCACATACTCTCGTATTTCACAAAAACAATCACGTTTTTTCCTTTCTCCGAGAAAATCGAAATTCAAAATCTAAAAATCAATCGCGACAATTTCATGTCTATAACGGTAAAACCAGCCATAAAGAACATGCGTAGACTTTACTGCTTAAGAAAATATTGTTAAAGTCGCAAGATACACCATAAATCCCAACTAAAAAACTGCAATTATATATCTTAATTAGGCTAAAAAGTTATAAGTCTGTATGTGAAATCACAAATCATGTATATTGCACAATTGAACCCGCATATTACACACACGTTGTTTTTTTTCATTTCAATGTAAACGTAAAATAGATCACTACGTGAAAAGCTTGTTTACGAAATAACAATGGAAATCCTAAAAATAGATCGTATGTGAAATCGTTTATTTTGGGTATCGGCAAAATCAACGCTATTTCAAAACACTTTAAATGAATGGCGATTTTAAAATAGACAGTATGTGAAACACACTGATAGATGATTGTGATGAAAATGTCAAAAATCAGTAATTATACACTAATTAATTAGCAATCCTCACTTTTGAAACTTTGTGGATGGCAAGAACCCGATGAACTAAGTAAGTATGCGGATTTCGCAAAAACCTCAAAAATGTGAAATAGACAGTATGTGCTGCGGGCGACGATATGATATCACAAGCTACCATATCAATTTCTCCATATATCTTGTGAGATGTTTCCACATGGCACAACGCACAAGCTGAGCAGAACTCGAGGAGGGCAATCGAAACGCCCAATGCCCACCTTGAAGAACCAACCCACAAAACCAATCCTTACATGGTACGAGTACAGGAGTGTTGATCTATTACATAACCCAAATGCAAACCATAGTGTCCTGAAATGGCGAACAACAAAGGATTTAATGAGTGTATGTTGCAGCCTAAAAAGTTTGGTATGAAAACAGCTGAATCTGGTCTGGCAAAGGTAATTGGACCAAACGAGTCCCCAAACCAGTCCTCAGATTTCAACCGTGTATACAATGGAAAGGACACTTCAAATCCAAACAAACAGTCCATCAAGACTACTATGTTTCTAAAGAGACACAATACCAACCCCCCAATAACAGTGAAGGACCCCCTGGTTGCCTCTCATGATGTCCTTTTAGAAGACCGCACAAGTTCATGAGAGCTAATCAGAAACTTCCCCATTTCCTTGCATGTAAAAGCTGCTGACTTATTTGTCTAATCACACTTGTTAATGGTGCTCAAAGCAAATATATCGGCAAACAACTACCCCAGTATGTTAGTGTTAAAGAACATTAAAGATCTGGAAATTAATAACTAAAAGATGGAAAGCCTCGCATGTTGTCGCCCATTTTAATTTGAATGACACTCGCTCTCTCAGCCAACTTAAAAAATACAGCAACTAAACTTGGAGTTCCCCCTGACAAGATGGCAGTAAGGAACTTGACCCCATAATAACTTTACCTTGGCCATTACCTTTGACATCATCCACATAATGAATGAACCCCTATTGCACCTAACACCCCCCCCCCCCCAAAGGTCCTGGTTTAAATCAGACTTCAACTTTTCTTGAAGACATGAAAAATGAAAAACCAACCAAACTGGAACACACTACATAGAACAAAAAACCTAAAACCAAACTGGAACTGGAACAGACACACACATACAACATCCAAACATTTCAGCACCCCGTCCGCAAATACCCCCTTCCTGCTTTTAAAAACAGGGCGAATAAAAAAAATCGGCGATCAATAATTGCCGTTATCCTTCCCGCATAGTAGAGAAAGCTTTTGGATTGCTAAGTTGCAGACAACAGACTGTTTGGAATAAATGAGAGGGCTTCATTTCTGCTTTGTTATAAATCCAACACCTGTAGGTTGATGTAACAATCCTTGGCCATTTTGCTGATTCAAGCACGTAAAAATAATTTACTCCATATTTCAATCCCCCATCTTTTTCAGAATTAAATAAACCCTTAAAGTTGAGACAAAGAACTTTTAATTGTGGTGACTGTAGACCACCATGTGGAAGATTTGTTGACAAAATCTTATGCACATTGATCAAAGGAGGGTTGGGTAGAGAATGCACACTGTAGTAGGGGCCGGGGGCACTGACATTGGAAAGAGATATGGGTATGTGCGCCCCTTAAGCCCCCTTTTTGCGTCTCTCCACCCATTCCCAAGACCCCAGTTGAAGCAATAATAATTCATTGCTAAGTCCCCCCTTTTCAGAAACTTTTTGGCCTCAGAAGCCGAAATTTAGCCAAATTTCACCTCCCAGGCCTGCGAAATTTTTCTTCTCAAACTTCGTTCCCAAGCCCCCTACTTTGGGAGCCCAAGATCCGTTTCCCTAGCCAAGCCCCCAAGTTTTGGTAAATCGTGCCGCACATCCCTGCCTGAAAAAAAATTTGAGTGGCCCCCCCCCCCCCCGGAGTATGGTGAGATTCTTCACATCGCAGCGAAATTTCCAAAACCTGTTGATCGAGCATATGATAGCAGGTAAGAGATAAATGGTATTATATCCATTAAGCGTTTCCGGAAAATGTGGAGAAGTTGTGAAGTTTTTCCTCACCGCGCAGCTGTTTAACTAAATAGAATTGGGAGCAAAAATGCCCCGTTCAAATTTGGCAACCTTCACCGACAGTAGGAATTGCTGTAATTTCAAAAGAGAGTGGCTAATTAACTCTACGTCCAGGCCGCCCATCCCACTCTAATTCCAATAAATGTATATTTTTGTTATTCAATTGTGTATTTCAGTTAAACTAAATATTTTTCTTCCTTTTAAACGAGAATTGAATGGACATCTTGTGCTGTATGTATATTTAAAAACATAAGTACCTACAAAAACAGAAGTTGTAGTGATGGTAGATATACGGATATACCAATATAACAACATTTTGTCTTATGTATCGACACATTTTTATAATTCCCAAAAGGAATTACACTTTCTAAAAATCAGCTTTAACTGTTCCAAACATAATTGCAAATCACTAGTTTTAGACGTAGGAAACCTCAATAGGTAAATATCAAAGTTCCTGACATGCCTCAAATTTGATCCCATTTTGAAAAAAAATATTTGGTATTTAAAGCGGCCACTGGCACATTTTCCACAAAAATGAAATTTCTTCTTCTCTTCAATTTTGCTATCACATGATAGTTTTAGGCCATTGGAAGAACGAGATGATTTTCCATGTATAAAATAACATACCCAAAAACAGATCGGGACATTGAAAATGAGGATAAAGACATCCACGTAATTTGTAGGCCAACTTTTAAGTTTTCCATAACTTAAATATAAATCAACAAATGTGTATATACATGGAACATATTTTGACTCTTACTCACTGAATATTAAAACACAAAGGTTATATACCGGTCAAACAGTGTACATAGCGTGGGGAACATGCATACGGCATGCGTGTTTTTTGTGTTAAACACCAATTTTCGTCATCTGCTGAATTACGTTAAATTATAAAATCGTTCTGGTTACCCATAAGGAAGCTGATGGTCTTAATCATTTTGGGCGAGGGCTTTTTGTATATAAAATGTGTTTACAACCATGCAAAATTTGATTTTGAAAAATCTTGAGGCGCACTATTTTCAAATGTGGGCCAGTGTCGCTTTAAGCTATAGTGTACAATTTAAGTAACTTATTACAGGCATTTAAGATTTTTGGGTTTTGCTTTATACTTTAGGCCAATTTGTTGTGCTAGTCCAAATTTGTTCTGAACAAACTGAATAGTAGCCCTAAGTTTGTATTTTGGTAGTGACCTACTCAAGAAATTTTGGTTGTCTATCTTCATTCGTTTTACAATTACATTACAAAGGTAAACTACATTAAGTGAACCCTGAAATCTTATTGATACTTTTTCGTTTAGAATGCGATGATCCATCATGGTGGATTTCTTGGAAATCTATGTGGAAAAGGAGCGCCTATTGGGAATCTCATAAGGTGATATGTTCCCGATAACCGTTCCATATTTTTGTTAAGATTTCGTATAAATGAACTTGTTCATCGATATACGGTCAAATATCAGAGATAACAAGGCGGTTCTCGAACCCCAAGGTCCCCCGCCCCTCGCGGTAGGTAAAGGAGCGAAAGTATCATAACATTTAGGATCACAAGGGAATATTGTGGTCGAAATAAGTGTTCTCGAACCACTGAGGCTCATGCCATAGCCTGTTTGCAATACCTTAGATGACCCAAGATGACTTCGAAAAATGTGGTTGTAAGTCCAACATAATTGATACCAAGTTTCATGGCCATACAACCATTAGTAGTTATTTGACCTTGATGACCCACTTGACCTCAAAATTACGTTCACAACTTTCATTTCTGTATTTTTACCACACCTATAGTTTCATAACCATGCAACATTTGTGATTTGACCCTTACGTTAATTTGACCTGATGACCTTGAAATGTTGAAAATTTTTTGGTATCCAATTTCCAACGGTGAATAACTCCCAGGTTCAGGACCATAGAACCATTTGTAGTGATTTGACTTGGAGGGATGACCCTGAATGACCTTTAATTTAAAATGACCTCCACAAGTTGCAAGCACTCTAAATGTGACCACACCCACAAACTGTCATGGACCATAAAACTATTTGTAGTGATATGACCTTGACATTGGATGACCCCGATGACATTGATGAAATGACCTTGAAAATTGTTGGTATCAAATTGCCGCTAACACCCATGCACCCAAACATGTGAACACCCCACATGCACCTTGAAAGTGACCTTCAAAAATTTCCAGCATTAATGTGACCACCACCCACCAAGTTCCCCTGATCCATACACCATGTGCAGTGATTTGACCTCAGATTTGACCCCAGATGATCTGGAAATGACCTTGAAAAATGCTTTCAAATGCTGACTATCCCCACCAGGTTCATGGCATACAACCATGTTACGTGATTTGACATTGGATGAACCCCCGCACGACCTTGAAATGATCCGTCAACCATTTTTTGGCACTGAATGTTGAATGCAACCACCACAACGTTTCATCATCCTACCACTTGTTTAGTGAATTTGTTAGTGATTTGGACCTTGAAGGACCCCAACAGACCTTGACAATGGACTCAAAATTTTTGGCATCAAATATGAACCTCAGCCACCAATGTTATCAATCTACACAATTGACAAGGTTTAAAGCAATTTAAACCATTTTTGACCGCATTGACCTTTGACCCAAGCCACCTGACCCATCTCCGAACTCATCCACCGCCTACTTGAGTGACATCTATGGTGCGAAGATTGAGGCCCACCCAACTTGTTCAGATAATAGATATTGTGTTTACAAGGTTTGTAGCAATTTAACCCTATGTTTGACCTATTTGACCTTGACCTCCATGACACAGACCATCTTCCGATCCAGGCCAAGCGTACTCGAGATATATCTATGTTGCGAAGATTGACCACACACTTGCTTATATCCAAAGATATTGCGAGGTGGACCCACACACACGCACGGACGAAAGAAGATTTTTCTATAGTCCCCTCGCAACAAAAGTTGGCGGGGGACCAAAAATATGGGGTCACCAAACTCGTTTGAGCAACAAACTTTAAATTTTAAAACGCCTATTTTTTCCAAATTGTTTACACACGTCTATGGGAATTTTTTAAATTTTTTAATGAAAAACCAAATTTTTTATATTAAAAAAAATTCTGTCGATAACTTTTCAAATACTTTTAATTAAAAATTTGTGCAAATAACAAGATCTGTCATTACTGAAAGAAGAAAAAATTAGGGGTCACGAAACTACTTTTTCTGTTATTTTCAAAAATAACGGCATTTGTAGTGTCTAAAATACCAACGCGATATTGAGGGTGCGTAAAATGCCACAAGTGTCAGGCATGGCCAAACCTTAAGCTGACACGCGAACAAAAAAACAGGCACGCACAATGTGTGCATTGATTAAAAATTACAAAGAAGGAAAAAAATAATGCTCATAAGTTTTTAATCTTTAAATTGAGTGTGATGTCTGATGAGAAGCAATTAAAAAGACAATGGTAAGAAAAGGAGAGAAGGAAGAAGAAAAGTTTATGAAATGTGAGAAAGGAAAGCCGTAAAGTTACCCAAATTACATTCTTTTTAGTAAAATTAGAGTTTTCAATTAAAATGACATAATGCTGTTGGAATACTGGAAAAAAAAAATGTTCTTTTTTACATGAAAGGTCATAAAATGTGTTTTTTCGGA
>JAMKCH010046766.1:0-63932 GCA_023653785.1 Ophioderma brevispina
ACACACAGAATCTATGCCAAAAGAATACCCTCACACCCAAAATTCCACATAAAATACAACATATAGCTATCTCTCCAAACACAATCACATTATACACAAACATAGAACAAACAGAATACCCTTTCACGCCCTAAAGACAGGATATCCAACTCATTGAGTACCACGAAAAAACCTTCGCACAAAACTTCCTTTACATACACAAACTCAAAGCAAAAACTAACAAACTGTCACCCCTGCGCAGGGTATTTCAGGAATTACTCAGAAAGCATTTTTTCTCCAATGCTGTTAACAAGGATTATATCTTCCATTGTCAAATGTAGTTGTGTTCAAATAACAAATGTTTAAGTGAATTCGTGCTGTTTTTTTCATCTCGATACGTCAAATGAAACATCCAAGCTGTCTTCGATGTGAAACAATGTATTTTAGTCAAACATTTTTTACTAGCTACATTACTATACATTGTATGAGCACCATAAACTTTTTTACCTTGTGGCCATTAAAATAATTCCTCTTATTACCTCTCACGGTGAATGAACAGACCCTAAAGCTTTTAATAAGGTCTCACTTATTTTGAAAATCTACTTTAAATGACATTGTGTTTTGAGATAATCGTTTGAAATGACAGTTGCTTTAAAAATGATAATTCGTTTAGGTTTTCAAAAATGTAAATTTGTTTAACACTTTTGCCTTCTGCCCTACCATTGATGTATGGGCTCTTGCCTGGGGGGGTGGACCTCTAAAACAACTTTGCCCGTTATATTACCAAACTTCGGTCTGATGGGGGTACATCATCACGACCAAATAACAGGAAAATGAAAACCGGTTGTCCGATTCAAAATGGCGCGGCGGTCCAAAAACCGTTTTATGTGGCACTAAAAATTCTTCCGCCGAAAAATGAAAAAACCACTTTCCCCGAAGGAACTTTGTCCTAAAATTATGCTTTATAATATGTGAAGATAAATACATTACATTGCTGACAAAGATTGTTTAAGTACAAAAAAAGGTGGAAACATGTATTAGCACCACAAAATGCTTGATTATGCAAATTGAATAAAATCATGTGGCCGCTTTGATATTTCCACCAAAATTGCAGACCAGATGATATTTAGGCATTTACATGAATTCTGGGCAAAGTTAAAAATTTGAGCGTTAAAACATGGCGCGTGAAAAACAAATTTGGGGTCCACATGGACCCCTTCCTATGTACCACTTGAGTGTAAAGCTTCCACTTCCTTGTAACCTTAAAACTCCATGTCTCAAAATGACCAAAAGTCAGAACCTGTAATTCCCAGCTGCGACATAAATAATGTTTACACATACCGTAAACACACACGCAAGCACTCATATTGTGATATAGAATACAAAATGTGCACGCTAACTAGTATAGCATTTTAAAAATAAACACATTCAACCAAAGTTTTGGAACATTATAGGGTGTGTATTTGTATCTGGGTTTTATTCAGTGCCGGCCGCCCTAGTTTCCCTCACCCCCCCCCGCCGAACGAAAAAATGAGGATTTTGTGTCAAAAATCTTTGCGATTTGGGGCCAAAAACACCTAAAATTTTGGAAAAAAATCAGCGATCTGGGGCCAAAATTGGTAAAAACTCTCCAAATATTTGACTTTTGCCCCCCCCGGAGCCAACAAAAAAATACTTTGAACTTTTCCCCCTGTTTGCCCCTCCAGAAAAAGAGGTCTGGCGCCGCACTGGTTTTATTTGTGTTTGCTTATTTTTTGGTTGTTGTTTTTCTCCAATTTCAGTTTTTGTAGTTTGTAATCTAAATGTCTCAGCTCGCTAAATGATTAGTGTCTTTA
The DNA here is from genome assembly GCA_023653785.1 of Ophioderma brevispina. NCBI lineage: Eukaryota > Metazoa > Echinodermata > Ophiuroidea > Amphilepidida > Ophiodermatidae > Ophioderma > Ophioderma brevispina. Next base: position 1,815 of record JAMKCH010046766.1, read on the forward strand.
CTAGCTGAAGCCCAGGTATGCAACCCGCCATGCCAAAACGGGGGTTCGTGTACGGGTACCCAATGTCTATGTGATGGGGTGCAATACACGGGCACGTACTGTGAACGTAAGGAACGCTTCAAACTTTCAAAGTAATTACAATGCATTCATTAACTCTGATTATACATGTAGCCAAATCGAGATTTTTACCATAATGTAAACAAATTGCGCCATAAATTTTGCTCCAAGTGATTTTTACACTGTTGATCCCGCAGTAAAGTTACTAGGGCCTGTCCCCGTGTGCATGACCTGTGTGTTTGTGAGACATTGACCTCATTTGTGCTGTGGCTCGGGTCAGTGGTCTTTGGACCAAATTTGCTGGTCATAGGATGCCTACGCAATTGATCTCTAGATGAACTTTAACCTTTGGGGGACTCTGACCGAAACCCTGACGTCAGACTGTCCTCCCCTACTTTCATGCAAAATATCAGCCTCCCCATGTCAAAGCGTACCGAAATGCATAGCCAGAAAAGAAGGGACAGACAGGAAGGGCATTTCTACGAAAATTGACCCCTAGATGGACCTTTGACTTTATGGGTAATTCTGAAACAATGATAAAAAGTCCAGACTGATTTCTTAATGCCCAAATATCAGTCCCTACATAAACGACAGAAAGACGGACAGACAAACAGAATTTTGAATAGTATAAGAGCTCCAATTAAGTGACAGGAGGAGATTTTTTTAGGATACAAACTTCTCTCAATTTCACTGGATGGTTTGTTACCACCTACCGAAAACTTTCGAAGGCTTGGGGGACTTGGCCTACAGTTGCAAAAGAAAACCGGGCAAACATTTTTTTGAAATCTGCCTCCTTCGTAATCGTTACCGCTATAGAAACCATCTTTAACTTTCTGTCGTGGCACGACAGAAAGTACTAACATCCCCATCTTATTAAACCAAAAATAAAAATGAACGGCGTATCGGCTTCGTTCACTTCTGTGTGTAGATCTAATAATTTGGTATCATTCCAATATGTAAAAAACCGGGGTTCGATAAAATTGGGGCGCTTCTTTCTGGAAACTCCTCATGTCTCATTTAAGTCATTTTTTGTTACATATCAGTATCGCCATTAGCAAGGTATACAAAACATATATCCGTTACAGAAATTCCTGACTACACCATCATATTCCGTTACCTGTATGACATTCAAATATTTACATCTTATGAAATCATATTGTTGCTATATCAATATTTTTATCTGAAACGCTCTTTCCCTTCTTTTCGCTTTCAGACTTTAGTTTTATAATATCGAGTGTGTGTCCAAAACGTTACATAAGAGTTTGATTTCAAATCAACTAAAGTATTGGAAATAATGTTTTACGTGAATATGTAGTCAATAATAGTTCCCTTCAGTATTCCAGTGAAAAAAAAGGCTACTACGTTCTTGGACAAACTGCCACTGCCATCATTTACTTCCGTACTTATTCAATTATCTTCAAAGCACTACATAATGTGGTTAAAAAAATGGCTAATTTTTATGTAAATTGAACAACAAATTACACTGGTAGTATACAGCCGTTTTGTTGATCTGTGTTGTTTTGTAATGAGGCCCAGGAAATCAAAAGAATTGATTCGGTTTGTGTCAAGTCTACAAGGAGGGACCAAGAAGCATTCAATATTTGGGACTCATTTGTGTTATCATTGATTTTTCAGAGAGTAATAGAAATATCCAGGTGACTGGTGTGAAATCTATTCCATGACACTGACTGAAAATCACTAGTTTCACTAATGATTCATGGTAGTGTATTCTCTTTTTTTTTTTTGCCCTGTTTATTGGAATGGATGTCCCATAAGATTTGGAGTAGGTTTATCATCGCATTCCTGGGACCTTTAATGCTTCCTCTCATGCCACGTTGGGAGGAACATTTTATTCTTAATCTTTGCTGTTTTTTACTCATATCTCTGTATACTTTGGGTATCATTGGTTGTGGTTTTCCTACTGAAACTTTGGGACTAGTCTTTCCCACATTGTATGTTGCAGTATTTATATTTGGAGGGTATAAGTGGTAACAAAATGTATAGACTTAATCATATTTTCAGACAAAACAAAGCTTTGAGGACACTATTATTCATGCTCCAACCTGGACGAACAATCTCTGCAAATACAACATTAAACCTACTGTTACTTCATGTAATACCTTCTGTGGTAATTTTGTCGTAAGTCGCGCTTGGCATTCATACGCTCGTAAAAAATAAATAGGGAGCTGAAAAGTTGCCATAGAACGTATAGGAAAGATATGTTTTTAATCGTGCCCTCCCAATTAAAAAATTGGACCACCAATTTGAAAAGTAAATGTAGCTTAAGTGTTTAGTATTTTAATGTTAAAGTTTGTTATTGATGTTTGTTTGTATATTGTTAGTTAGTAACGAGTCAGATTACTTGTGACCCATCCGTGTCTTAATGGAATGGACTTGTACTTAATATCACCTGAAAGCGCGCTGGGTTAAATACGTGTAACTGCGAGGGGACGGGATATGCAGGCGGTGCATGTCAAGCGGGGGGTGGACTGGTAAGCTAATAAATTAATAAATATCAATCACTAGAGATTTTATTTTCACATTTTAGCCTCCCTCACCCTCTCTTTTTCTCTCTCTCTCCTCTCTCTCTCCTCTTTCTCGCTCCCGCTGTATATCTATCATATATAATATATATCTATATATATATCTAAATAAATTGATGAACTGCTGGAACGGAGTTGTTACTCGGAGTTTCACCGCGCTCTATGCTTTCAAGCATTGAGCACTCTGCATGCATATAGTCCTCTATTCTATGAAAAAAAAAATAAGATATCGATGACAACCTTTTTTATTTCTAATTAAATAATATCATATAATATATAATATATACTATATCTATAATCTAGATATATATATATATATCTATATATATATCCCTACGTCCTCTTAATTGCTTCAGAACGCATCTGACAACAAACTTAGGGATAATAAGCATAGGACAAATACCTATGTAGTCATTTTATTAAGGGGTTTCGAGAATATTCGCTTCTTCAAGTTACTGCAGCTATAAAACAGTGAAATCGAACTTAAAGTACACAACGTCATACAAAAATATTCACTCCGTCAAATAATTTAATTGACACTTGCTAATATCACTTTCCACAGATTTAAAAACAATATTTGTTATGTTTATATTCTGTAAAAAACAGCAGAGTTACAGGCAATTCCTGCCCGCACAAATCAAGTGTTGACATCTCTGGCCATAATGTACAATGTTTCTAGCAGTTGTTGACAAATTTCAATAATTCAGACCATTATAAACTTCAACTTGTAAGTAAAGGTGGATTAGCCGGGATTTGTAGCACCTATACAATAACAATGGTCTCTGAGCTAACGACTGCATGCTTTTCAATTTGATAAATTGCTGGCGTAATGTCCAGCATATTGGCTCTCTGGCTCTCAGGAAAATAATGTTAGTTACTACCCTTGTTTACCAAAGGTACACACTCACATTGGTTTCAATTTGTAGAAGTGATTTCGTTAATGGGGGTCATGTCTGAAGATATTTGTCTTGTCCATTGTTTCCTTAAGGTGGTCAATGTCTGGTGTAACCAACCCGTTGGTTTGCCAAGGGCACGGGTTTCGTTCACAGGACATTTAAGGGCGTTTGGATGTTCTGAAAAAAGAAAAGAGTTGCTAGGATTTTGTGTTGGTATTCATTATGAAGCTTTTGTGTTTCAAATACTATACTATTTTAAATAAATTGGGCATTGCCGTAACATAGGGAACATGCAATGACCTCATTTCATATCACCCGATTTTTTGAAAATATTTTATTGATCCATGACTTGAAAAATAGCGATAAATCGCCTTAACTCTGACGTTTTGATATTGATTATTGAACCCCTTGACCCAGAAAACATTTCAACACCAAGGGTCTTTCCTAGTACCAGATCGAATCTGTGTTCGTGGGAATACCCAAAGAAGGTATTAAAACCACTGCACACATCACTCCATTAGCAGTGTGGACCCAGATGCCCATCCTCGTCTTCTAAATATAATAAATATGAGTCCATCTTACCAAGAATCACATAGACGTGATACCAAATGAATCCAAATCATGCATCCTTAGAACATTTTTTTATGCCTCATTTTCATGAAAATCAAGAGAAATTGGAAATGTGCATACATTTTTAGAAGTTTCCTGTCTTATTGTTGACATGAGAACAAAGGATAGATGTCAAGAGCGTTTTCTCACCCACATCATATGGGATAACTTTTTAATTGGAGGTCCAATCAATGTTGTTTATATCAGTCTGCAGTACAATGGTACAGGCATGCAAGAGTGCACCGTACAAGTACACTATTTCATAAGCCATGTCAGGACATGGCCGAGCTGTGTTTGTATACATCAGTTTAAACTCGTAAACACAATCTAGTTAGTGTCTTTGGGTCCTTGGATAGTACAGACTCACTTCGAAAGAGGAGGGAGAAAGAGAGAGGGAGGGAGGGGTGGGGAAGAGAGGAAAAAAGGGGCGGGGGAGTGGATTCGGGAGATGGGAGTACTTCCTAGATTCGATGAATAATTCGCCCTTTAAGAAAGCGGACATATTGGAAAAATAGTTGCGTATGCAAATTGCCATCACTTTTAATGTTTACATTGGAAGTGGTAACACAGCATGAAGTGTAGAAGGAAATCTGCTTTTGCAATTCCAGCGGTTTCCTTTTGGGAGAGTACTTCCATTTCATTTCACCAAAAAGTGACTGATTGTGTTTTTTAAGTATCACTCCTTAAGGTCTGCTTTGAAATCGTAGTGTGCATCGATACAATACAAAATATCGATCCTTTTTGCTACCTCAGAAGAACCATACGTCCTCCAAAAAGTTCACAATGTTTGAAATCAATTTTTTTTTCTCATGTTTTTGTTTCCTTTACCTTTTTTCTGTTTAATTGCAACGTTTTCCCACTTCTTGCCGCGTCCTCCTGCAACAATTTTGTCATATTATGCAATGCCTTTTCTTATGCACCTATTTTTTTACTCCCTCAAATGGCAAAGGCCGGATACGTTATCCCTAATTGCCCCCCATCGTAACAATTTATTTAATGTACGTGAATTATCATGCATATCAATCTCTGTACTGACTGTTTGAGTCTGTGTTCGACCATGAGAATTTTTCAAAGTATTCGTGCCCTAACAAAACTTCTACAGTAGTCAATAGTGCATTTTGGAACACACACCTCTGCAATGCCAGTTGGAATTTGTGTTACAGTTTGGCACTGGAGCACAAAGTACGTAGTACCAACTCAATCAGTCGACATACAGAAATCCACATACCACACCATTGACGTCAATATTTACAAGGCAAAGAGTCTTTTTTCATACGATTGTATTAATTTTATATGGCTGCCAAAAACACTACTTGTCCTTACGGTTCCTGCACTGTTTACGCCAAATGCCCACGTACCTTTAAAAGCCAAACCGTAACCAATAAGCGCGCCAAAACCTTGGCACCCAATTTTTCACACATCATAAGATAGGGAATTGCGTCATTGTCGTGTTTCCGGCGGGCAGCGGTTTTCACTGCCTTTATTTTGGTGAAGCACTCCAGCACTGGTATCGCTGACCATGAACCTAGTATAACATTAAGTATACTATTAGGAAAAGAACTAAGTATTTAAGTTGTGGATATATATTTATCTTTTTGTGACTCTTATTTAAGAAGACTGCCTATAAGTGTTGTACTAGCGAGAGTTTAACACAATTAAGGGCGGAGAAAGTTCTTGTCACCTGCTTGTCACTCTTTATATGTCAATGACATGTACTATGGTATAATAAACGGATTAACTTATATTCCGTATCGTGGTCACGCACGTCTTGTACATATATGTAAGGTGATAGTGGCATCATTGATTATAGAAAATAAGTTATCAAGGCGATCCAGTATTTGAAAAACTCAAAATTACCGTGGGCGAAGCTAAACTTGTTCCAAAATGGCGATTTGGCAAGATTTGGGCAGAATTACCGGGGCGCGCGCCCCATCCGCTCCTCCTCCCCTTGATCCGCGCCGTTATTTCAAACCGAGCTCGTTAAATTGATCGTATAAATGTGGTTTGTATTTGATATCTTCAGTACCAAATCACTCATCCATATTTCGTTCTTTGAATGATTCGGTGTCAATTATGGAAACTGTAACTTGGTAACTTATTGGTACAGGTATTGCAATGGTACTACACTTAATATGCCTATGTAACACTTATTTTACTAATGCATGTACAAGAATTAAAGTTACTATGTGTGAGCACACACACACACAACACGTATATATGATTATACGACATTTTGACTAATATGGGAGAGAGATGGAGGAAATGGATTGCTAATAACCTCTGTGGAATTACGCCATTCGTAATACAAATATTTGAGATATATGCATCGCGAACGTAGTCAAGTACTTCACTGTGGAATGAACTCGAACCAACAACCTCTCGTTTAGATCTCGGTGCGTTAATCCATTGGGCCACCACGGCATGTGATGAGTCCTTAAGTTTTTACACCATAACGTTCAGAGCGAGGGTAATGCCGACCATATCACGGATGATCACATACGGAATTTATAGAAAGCAACTCGGAAGAATTTATGCAAATACGTGGAGAGGTGTAAATACCCATCTGTGGAATTCTGCAATGAGTAAAGTACGAGTAAATGTTTTTTGCAGTATGGTCCATCTACTGAATCATCGCATAACTATGTTTTATTTTTTTCTTTATTTAGCTGTAGCCCATGGTATGCGACCCTCCGTGCCAAAACGGTGTGTGTGTGAGGGTACCAGATGTCAATGTGACGGTACAGGATACGCGGGATGTGTATGTGAATGTAAGCTACACTTAAATACCCAAATAATTACATGCATGAATGCAATCTGGTAGCCCATATCGGTATTTTCTTCATGCTTCCCCAATTGTGCTCAAATATTGATTTGTTTTGCGATGCTTCATTGGAAATTATCGTGGTAAAGTTAATTAAATCAATATTATTATATTTTCGTACAAAGACGATATTTTGTTAAATTACGGAACGCAGTAATTTTAGCAAAATTTTCAAAACGGCTATAAATTCCGTTGCAGAAATTCCGATCAGCACTCATATCCTGTACGCATATTTATACCTTACAATATTTACATCTATGCAGGCACCTCGGTGTAAACATCAATATTTTTCATCTAAACACTTCACCTCCTGCAACCGTCGACCAAAACAACTTTTTCAAAGGGAAGCTACAAATGTTTATAATTTTCGTTTTCATGCGTAACAGTAATAAAAATAATATGATTCAGAGAAAATTAGACAAATAAAATTTGGAAATACTGGAGTGTGGTTTTAAGGTGTTAATATTAAATGTTATGTTCTTTTAATGGATAAAACTAAAAAGTCTTACATTTTTATCACGTTTTCGCTTTTAATCATGAAGTTTGTCATTTATTTTTACATTTGTTTCTTTTGTAAAGTTTGTCATCGACGTTCGTATCTGAATGAATCGTGAATCTATCTTTTACTTGGTAAAGTTTGTTATTGATGTTTGTTTTACACTTTTAATTAGTCATCATATCAGATACTTGTGACCCCAATCCATGTATGAATGGAGGGACTTGTACTTTATCATCTGCCACGAAGGGTTATACGTGTAACTGTCAAGGGACTGGATATACTGGCGGCGCATGTGAAAGTAAGTAATAATTATCATTTAGGACGGTCAATAATTATCATTTAGGTCAGGTCAGGTTTCTTTTTAGGGCCTGCTACTGGTATCCGGGTAACCAGTACTACCTGTCCCAGGGCCGAGTTGTCGGCGGCTAAACCGTCACCCCCATCGATTTTCTATTGGAAATCTGATGAGGAGGGTAGCTGGTTACCATGGTAGAATGAAAAAGAAGATCTACCTACAAGGGCGTCAGCTCTGGAGAGCTTGGCGGCCATCCAGCACATGCTGCCTTGTATGGTGGGCATAGTTGCCCAAAGGCTAGGCCCACCGCCGAAAACTGTGGATTGGCGTCAGGAAGGGCATCCGGTCAATTCAATTATCTTTTGCTCCAATAAATCCTCTCACAGCAGTATAGCTGATTGTGAGGTATATCCGGCCACCCCCGTTGACGGGGACAAAACCGGATTTAAAACTTTGGTTTTACTACTATTACTAAATTGGGATAAATAATGCCTTTACCCAAACCTAATTGCAAAAGAATCATTTTCTCCAGAATTGTATTAAGAAAACCTTTAAGAATAATATATCAGAAGTTCACCAAAATCAAAGAAGTGAAATATGTATTTTAAGAGGGATAAGGTTTAAACAGGGGTTAAATATGAAAAGGGTCAAAACGCGTTGAAAAGTATACCAACATGTTAGACACCTTTCAAGGATTAAAAAAGGTGTAGTTAGCCATATCTGCAGGTTGTAGTTCAATAGCTTGAATTAAATAGGTTCAAGGCCACAATGGGGGTAAAATTTTAGATATATCTGTTCGTTATAGAAATGATTTCAAATTGTTCGTCTTATGGTACGGGGGCCAAAAATATGCTGGTAACAACACCTATTCATAGATGTTGGAAGTGTATGAAAATGTAACTGGGGCTACAGGGTCATTGGGAGATGTCATGACCGTAACTCTGTAATTCTTATAGAAGAATATGTATACTATTACTCATCGTAGTGGACAAATTTCAACATTAAAACCAGTTCGAAACAAAATCGGGAAATTCTTTTTTTTTATTTATTTATTTATAAACCAATGGCCTATCTAGCCAGGACAGCCCATAGGGGAAATTAGCATAATTAAGGGATGCCCATAAAAATACACAAAAATAAGAAGGCAGCCTAAAACCAAAGTGAAGAAAAAAGGAAATGGCGGATGGAAAAGCCAAAAAAAAGGACCAGACGCATGGAGAAAATAAAAAAACCCTAAGACGCTAGCTGAAAGAGTGGAAGGCTAAAATACAGCGCTCTTTAAAGCTTTAAGGGAAGGTGCACTTTACAACATCCGCGGGCAGGTAGTTCCATATGTGGGGAAGGAGCAAAGCATAAAAAGACCTTTGGAAGAAGCGAGAGCATTGCGGGAAAAGGGAGGATCAAGAGAGAGGCTAATGAGATTGCGAAGGGTAGGTCTAGGGTGCGACCTGAGAAGGGGATAGGAGAAGAGCAAAGGTGGTTATAAGAATCTTGAAGAGATGGCACGGACAGCAACGTCACGGCGCTTAGATAAGGGAGGAGATTGGAAGACAAGGAGGAGACGTTCTTCATGGGAGAGATTCCAAGACTAGAGAATGACTCTGCAGGCAAAATCGCTGAGTAGATTCCCAACCTGTTGGTTTAAGCGTGATGTTTAAAGGATGCCACCAAGTGATACTGCCGTACTCAAGGATTGGTTGAACCAACGCAAGGTACAGAAAACGGCGTGTGGTTAGGGGAGGCGTTGTTAAAGCCCTCAATGGATATCTATGGTTCTTCTGGCTTTCTTGCAGATATTTAGCCAAGTGCACATTCCAGGATAAAAATTTCAGAGATGTGAATACCAAGGAATTTGACAGAGGAAACTCGTTCATGACTTGGTTATTCATGCTGAGACAGACGTTGGGAAAGGAAAAGGGTTTTTTGGTGGAAAGGACCATGAGTTTAGTCTTGTGGCATTGGCGTGAGTGAGATTTTGGTGGTAAACCAGTTATAATAGTTTATCAATGTTATGCTGAAAGCTTGTGAATCACTGTATTTGGCTGATGGGTTGTTTGGGTGGTTGTTCACAGCATAAAGAACCAAGTGAACTGTTTGGTAGGAGAAAATGAGAATAGAAAGATCATTGATATAGGATGAAGATCAGAGTAGTGGCCACAAGACGAGGGGCCCTGGGAACACCAGACAGGAACAGGAAAGGTATCACTGTTATAGAAATCCATGACATAAACAGACTTGTCGGCCGGAAAGGTAAGCCTTAGACAGCAAAGAGGGACCAGGGATCCCAGCAGAATGGAGTTTACGCAACAAAAATGAGGCCATGGGGGACTTTGTTCAAAGGTCAATCTTAAATTAGGCATCGTCGAATATAGTCGATTCGAAATCAGGATACAGCCACACTTTTTCAGATTTTCAAGATGCTCATACCAATTATTAAGGGCCGTGAGGAGGGCGTCGGCAGTGGACGACGACTTCGGAAGAAAAAGGAGAAAGCCAAATTGAGTTTGCGTTAGAAACTTTGTGCGATTATTTTAAGATGGAAAGAAAGAGTGCTTGGGATAACCCTTTCCAAAAGCTTGCAGCCATGTTGTAATGTATGGACGGTTAGGTGGAAATACAGGCAGAGTGACAATCAACAGAACTTGAAGATCGGAATGACCATTAGGGAAAGCTCCATTGTCACGGGTGTAACACAGTGGAGATGGGAAGGTTTTAAAGATCTTACACAGAATGGGTGAAATTGTAACGGCACAATTCTTAAGCATCGTAACTGTTATGCCATCCACACCTGCAAGTGAGTTTGTTATTAGTTGCGATAAGCTGCACGTTCTCTCCGGGGACACATCTGAAATGAGAAAGAGTAGCGGTAAGTGTTGAGTGTGGGTAGCCCTAGACAAAGTTGGGGGAGTCATCACGGTTTGGAAACACTCAGAGGAAAAAATGACTGAAGGAATTGGCGGATCTCGAGAGGGTGAAGAGGCACATTTTCCCTTGTAATTGATGGGTTATCAGGATAGGGAGGATTGGCACCCCGCAGACAGAGACTGCATAGCCCCAGAAGGATTTGGTGGAGGGAGGGAGAATCATTATTCTAAGAGGCTGGCCAAAAAAAGGTTTTGCTTGGCAAATTTCAAAGAATGGTTTGGAGGGAGACTTGAGAGTAGAGAGAGCATTCCTGGCAGCTTTTATTTGAGATAAATATCAGGTTTCGAGTTGTTTTCAATTGTTGAACAGTGCATGTTTTTTCTTAATTCATACATGAGCTCAGAGTTGAGCCATGGTGGGTCTTGTGTCTTGCAAACGGAGACTTTGAAAAATACAACTCAGACATGGTTTCCATGAAAAAAAAACTGTAGAAGGAAGTTTTCCCAAGCAGTATCGACATTAACACTGTCATCAAAACTATTCTTTAAATTTTACCCAGGATGGCCTTGAATTGTTATGTATGAAGCTGTTATTAAAGTCTAGATGCATTGAGATAGGGTAAACATACCTTTAACTACGAGAAGAACAATTATAACATAACATGCACCTTTTTAAAACCTTGGGGTATAGCCCAATATATTGGTACATTTTAAAATCGATTTTAAAATTGTTACCATGTCGTTTCCCCTTATTTCTACATATTCAATTAGGTTGATTTGGTTCAATCTGTTATATTTTTTATTTTGCACAAAATTGTTTCTTTGGCATTTCTGTATGGTCATCTCGTGAATTGAATATATTGAGATAATTTAACTAAATAGGGAGGAAATGGTGGGCTTCTATTCTTCAAGGGGCATTTCGTGATTCCCCAGCCTCGTTACCCCCGGACTTGCCCCCAAAAAGAGTTGAGCTTTTTATATTCATTTGAACGTTAGCCCGGAGAACTGGGTTATAGAGTATTGTTGCCTAATCTGACGTGCAAATTCGTTTACATAAAGTGTTCAAATCTAATAAACTACGCTATTAGATTCACGCATCGTGTCATCATATAGTACTTTTACCGAAGGTATTGAAACATTGAATGAGGGGGTGTGCAGAGTTGTATGGAAATTATAATTCCTACGCTCTATTGAAAAAAAATGCAAACCGGAATTGTCAGAGAAAAAAAATCAATTCTAAAGCATTCAAGTCAAGTAAACCGATAATAGCTAAATTAACTCTCAAAACAATCTAATCGCATGCTTATGGTATTCAATGTAACAAGTGAGTTGAATGTTACTGAATTTTGCGCGTATTGTATTTTGGATACGAAGAAACACCAAAAGTCTTAACCACTCTCCATGTAAGGATGATGTTAACATAAAAGCCAGATTTATCTTAGTTCATGAAAACAGGTGAATGGGCAACATATTGTGAGTTAGGTGCCTTGAATCTCCACAACTATCCGACGCTGTCCAAAACTTTTCCTCTGGGGACACGATGGGTGAATTCTACATTAGGATGTCAACACTCAGTTCTGCAGACATTTCTAATAGAGCAGGAGCAGAATATCATAGCGGCCTTTTTGAAGGAATTCGTTACCTCCATTAAAAGTTAATAGATTATATTTTAAAAATTGCAAAATTATTGCCTGAGGTAAGAGGACTCCCAAAAGTATATAGTTTATTATTTAAAGTTTACTTACGGAGATAAGGGTCAAAGAAGGTCAGTGGAATTTAAGCCCCCATTGAAAAAGTGACACCACAATTAGAGTAATATACCTACCTGGGGCCTCCTCAAAAACTCGTGCGTAACCTCTAGTGATACTAAACTCATGCGAATGTCAAACACTACTTCTTGGCGTATGAGGCAGAAGCTAATGTGTGTAAACGTGAGCACCATTTGATGGTTGGCGTTTCGGGGGGGGGGGGGGGTGGTTTGGGGGTGGGGGTTTTGGGGTGTGGGGGGGGTGGGGGGGTGTGGGGGTGCCCTTGGGGGTTTTCTTTGGAGGGTGAGATATCTTTATCCAAAGGCGGACGAAAGGTAGGGCACTTCATTGAGAATGTGATCCGCATTCTGTGAATGCGAACCACATTGGCAGGCTGGCGATGGCCGCCAGGCCCCCACCGGGTGCATATTGCCTATTGAAGCGACCGATATCCTGTTGCGAATCGGTTTAAGGGGAACCATTCCTTGCGTGGAGATTGCTGCTGGTGGTAGTTCTGTCTTGGGTGAATAGAGGTTGATCGGAGTTTGGAAGTCTAGCCAGGCAGTATTCCATGTCGTAAGAGTTGAATGGGGATATGGAGAGTTTAGCAGCATGTCGGCAGAAAGTCGGCGAGAGCGCAGTCTCTGGTTACCGAGTGGTGGGATTCTTTGATAGTTTTATGCAGCAGGTGCCTGTTGTCCAGCAGGGCCTATTCACGTTTGTGCGAGTGGTGCTCCCTCCGGAAGTGCTGCAGGTTGCAAATACTGAAAGCACTGGTGGAAATTCAGATGGAGTGGGGGGAGGAGCCCGTTATGGGTTCAAGGCTCGTTGAGTACCGTGTCCAGCATCTTTGTGTGAGAGCTATTGCACCAGCTGGGCCGGCTATGTCGAAGTGCTGTAGACCAGATCCAGGGCAGTGGGCGTAGGGTCGTGGGCTGGCCACCCCATGAGATCCAGCAAGTCTGCACAGGAGGTGATTCCTCGAAAGTACCTTGGCGCATACGGACTCGAGGTGCGGACGGTAAGTAAGCTGCCCCCGCGTACAGGTCAACTCACCAAGTAGTCCAAATAACATGACCTATTAACACCAGTTACACAGTGCTTTGTACAAATGTTCACTCAGGCATGGCATAAGTATGTACGGAGATTACGACTTTCAGTGTCGGGGAACGGACCCTTGCGTTGATATTAGAGGGTCATACTATATCTACCAAAGGTGTCAAAACCTTTTCTGAGTGAGGGATAAACGATGATGTTTGGACCTGGGTTCGTGCTCCTCCTCTATAACAGCCCGTTTTGTATATATGTAATTCATCACGAGTTGTTTACAGCATACCCCAGCCCTGAATTCATAAGGGCCATAAATTCAGGTCACGGGGTATGAGTATCCCCTGCCAGATACTATGAACTACAGCCTAACATGGACAAACCTACCTGTTTTTAATCCTTGAAAGGGATGAACGTTGTCGCGATACTTTTTCACACGCCTAATTGGACTTCTCCATGCTTGACCGCTGACTAACCTACACCCTTCGCATCCCCCCCCCCCCCCCATGCATTATTCCAATACTGTGATTTTGTAAACTTTTGACATGTTGTTCTTAGTTTCTCGATACAATTTTGTGGAAATTGCTTGTGTTACAACTGACAGTATGATATCTGATCCGATAATTCAATTTAACCGACATCACTTTCGCTTCACAGGCTGTGTCGATCAATAAGTCATGATCTTTTATGTACACGCCTATACACACATTTTTCCTTTAATGTAGCTTTAGGTTACTGGTTCACAGCAAAGAAAAACGGATTAAATCCGTATTAGTGCAATCGATTTTCCGGTGAGGTCATGAAAAAAACTGTTTGCCTCAATCCGGTAAAAGTTTTATTGATTTTCCTGAAGAATCTTACTACTCACAGACCTGAATGGAATAGTCGAAAACTTTTAATGAAAGTCACCCTCTTTTTTTCCTTCTGTTTCACGAATAACGAATAAAAAAATTCTTTACTACATTTTGGGGTTAAGTCGTCATTTGCATGTTACAAACAATGCGGGTTGGGTATAACACCATTTAGGTTCATTTGCATTTGAGTTTAACTAAATAAAGTGTAATGTCTAATGTCTGTGCATGATCTTGCTTTTAGTCGTTACATACAATAGTAGATACCCAAACGGTCTGTATCATGTTTATGTTTGGTTGATTTTTGCTTCTGTAGGGGTATCCGATGGTTCAGGATGCACTAATTCCGACAACTGCAATAATGGTGGAGTGTGCAATAACGGAATGTGTGACTGTACTGGGACCGATTACTTCGGGGCGAATTGTGAACGTAAGTGAAAGAAGAAAGCGCGTTATTTATAAGAGAGGTCAATGTCTTTTCCATATTTATCCAATTTTAATAGGAAAAGGTAAATGTTATTGGGACGATTTCATAATGTATTCTTACCCAGTCGGTGACATTATTAGGAATTATGATGTTAACTTTCACTCTATATGCTGATACTAAGCTTTTCTGTGAGTTTAATCCAAAGATTCCAGGCGATTGTGAGCATGCTCTTCAAAAACTGTCAAGCTGTATATCAGAAATAAACACCTGGATGTCAAATAACATGCTACAGATGAATCAAGAAAAGACAGAATTTATTGTCTTTGCCATGCCGTGTGTTTTGAAAATTCTGCCTCCAATACGGTTAGATCTGGGTGACACCTCTGTTCCTGCATCCGTGTGTGTAAATAACCTTGGGCCTATGTTTGATTCCACAATGAGTATGTCCAATCACATTGGAACTATCTGTAAGAGTGTAAATTACCATATTCGTAATTTATGGCGTATTCGTAGGTTTATCACTTTTGATGCTTGCAATCATGCTGTACGATCGTTACGGTCTTGTCCCGCATTGACTATGCCAATGCATTACTATATGGTGCCACTGAAATCGATCTCAAAAGGCTCCAGCGCTTGCAAAATAAAGCTGCGCGCTTGGTGTTCGCATGCGGTCGTGACCAGAGCTCATTACAACTTTTGACCACTCTTCATTGGTTGCCTGTTAAAATACAAAATCTTTCTTTCTGTGTATATGTGTTTTCAGTCACAGACAGCAAAAATCAATAAAAAGGGTCAATTTCAGTTGTACAGGGGTCAAATTTTAAAGTTGTTCCGATTTGGATAAAAAATGACGCAAATTATTGGTGGAGCTCATAGGATTAAAATAAGGAATAGTTTTGAGTGTCTCAAATGCTTGCTTAACAAAGTAGGGTCAAACAAGGACAAGCCCCATTTAATGCAATGGACGCTGACCTTCTGTACCCCTCCATCGGTAACTAAGCAAAAGACAGTCAAAACTATTCCTTATTTTAATCCTATGAACTCCACCAATAATTTGCACCAGTTTTTATCCAAATCGGAACTACTTTAAAGCTCCCATATGTTGTTTCAAAATTTTCGTCGATTCCATGCAGGATGAAATAAAAATTCGACACAGGTATGAATGACTAATAGTGTGGGTTGGTGTGTATTCCCGTAGGATTTTCATGCTGAAATTGATTTTGTTGCTGTTTGGGTTTCAATAGGACCTAAACTGTCAGAAAATGACGAGGTGCAAATTTTCGGACTGATGCCCCCTTCTTCAAGGGGGGAAATGTTAGTACAGGGAAAAAATTAAAATCGAGTCAAATTGTGTTTTAATGTACACTAACACGTTCGTCTCCTCATAAGGGTTAAAAAAATATATATTTGCCTAGGTTCCAACCTTTAGTTAAAGCGGTATAGGCCCGTAATGGTTCAAGGTCACCCTGGGGTAAATGCTCCGATGTTGTTGAAAGTGGTGTCAAATGATTCTTTGTATCATACTGAAACAGAAAATGCATTTTAATTTATTTTTGATATCACCATTGCGACATCCAGAGAAAGTTCTGGTGACCCCCATAGACCATGTAGACCCTTGCGACATTTTGCTAAGTAATTAGCTAACCAAATGTCACACACCTTAAAATAATACATTTTTGGATCCTGTGAGACAATACAAACAACTTATCACCAGTTTCAACAAAATCTGAGCATTGGGTGAATTTTACCCCAGGATGACCTTGAACCATTATGGGGCTATAGCGCTTTGACTAAAGGTCGGAACCTAGGCAAATATAGGCCTATACTTTTTCTAATCCTTATAAGGAGACGAACATGTTAATGTACATTAAAACACAATTTGACTCGATTTTAAATTTTTCCCTGTAGTAACATTTCCCCCATTGAGGAAGGGGGCAGCAGTCCGAAAATTTGCACCCCGTCATTTTCTGACTGTCTGGTCCCTATTGAATGAAAAACCGCAAGAAAATGAACTTTAGCACCAAAATCCTACGAGAACTGTTTCATTGACATACCAACCCACACTATAAAGAGCGACTCCTCCGTTTAGCATCTCTTGTAGACAGGCACATCCCAGGTCATAACTAATCTGCTTTCCTACCATATATTCACTAGTATTTTGAATGTGCATAAAAGCTATATTCTTCAAACTAAGACTTTGAGCCACTCTGATTGTTGACTTAAAAACAACACGGCGGCCAAATTACAATCTTATACTAAAAAACGGCTAAAAATGGTTAATTTTCGCGTGGAAATTCACACAAAAACTCGCAATTTACTATTTTAATTTACAAACCACTAGGTCTTTGCTTGTCAAGTGAAATGTCAAGTGATCGAAAGAATTAAATGGCCACAAACGCTCAATACATGATGGATTACCTAAAGTTTATTGTGAAGGATATCATGGTAATGTAACTGATGCATTGTTAACTTATTGTTGAGCTTACACAAATGAACAACTTATAGGGCCTATCATAGTTCTCCCAATAGCGGAGAAGAAGAAATCAAGATGGCTGATATTTTGTTAATACAGTATGTTCATATTCGTTGCTCTAAATGGTGTAATACAATTATATTTAACACGTTTATTACTAAAACTATATATACGGATTCATTAAACACAGCTGGAAAAAATCAAAATGGCTTACCCTTCATGTAAAAGTGATTAAAGGGGGTAAATTTTTGAGTTTGATGAGTGCATTTTATAATTGTTAGCTATATATAGTCACCAAAGGTATTTTGAACGCAATTGGTTTCACAAGTAAAAATTTAACTGTGGCCCCAAAACTGTATTTTAAACAATATTGTATGCAAACCTAAAACACTAGTAAAGGTGTATCAGGAAACTAGTTGGTATAACATCCTTTGTCTAAACTAGGTTCATGCCACATTACTCAAAAGTGTGTATGACCCAAGGTCATTTCAAACTAGCCCTGCCACTTTTAGTAGGTTTTTAAGGTTTTTTGTTTTATGGGGGGACGATATGGGGATTTTATACTATGATTGATGAATCAATTGGGGCACCACCCTGCTTTAATTTAAAATAAGATGGCGACAAAAAAATACCAATTTTTCCCAAATGATCATTAAAATGTATTTACCGTCAAAAACCGTACACAAAACTCAAAATTGACCTTTGTAATTACAAAGGCATAGGTCTTTCCATCTACAAAGCACAAATGTCTATTTTTTTGAGGCCGTTACCAAAGAAAGTCAAAATGGCTGCCACAATTGCTATAATATGAGTAGCGTAACAATAACCTGATTTAAATTATTACTGTGCTAACTACCAGCACACCTATGGGCTTTTTTCATTTGTTTCCCCTCCCAAAATGACTTCCAGAAGAAATACAAATGGTGTCGAATGCAATTTTTTGACCTAAAAATGCGACTAAAACGTATATTGTTTACTACATGGATTTGGTAGCCATTATTTGAATTTTCCTCCACTATTTTTAAGAGAATCGGTAGCTATATCAGTGCTTGGTAATAAATTATTGGTCATAAAATAACACAACCATTTAGAGAACGAAAAAAATCTCCGACAATAAAGTTAAAGTGATACTTACTGCTCAATTACTAAACTGTCAGCCATTCCCCTTGCAATTCTCTTTAGAGCCGCCCATTTTTGATAAACAAAGAATAGCCCTAATTGTTTTTCTTGTAGTAGCCATCATATTAACAGTGCAATCAGTTACATTACATTATCCTTACGAATAACTAGGTAATCCATCAATGTATTGCGCGTTTGTGGCGTCCATTATTGAATTCTTTTGCTCATTAGATATTCACTTTGGTCAAACAGCACAAGACCTATGTTTTTTGTAAATTAATATTGAATTGCGAGTTTTTTTGGTGTGAATTTCAACAGCGGAAAAGAAAGTTATTTAGGTCTCGATTTTAGTAAGAATTGGGATTTTGGTTCGTTTTGCCGCCATGTTGTTTTTAAGAGAGTCAACAATCAGAGGGTGTCACCCAAAAGCTTTCTTTTGAATAATATAGTTTTAATCAACATAAAAATACTAGTGAATATGTGGAAGAAAAGTAGATTAGTTTAGACACGTCTACCCTGGGCGTACCTTCTTTGTATACCTTGAGCGAAAGAAATGAATCAGGATTCTTGATGCTTATCACAGATCAGAAGCCGTTATTGGGATTCGACGAGACGTTGTATTCCTTTTCGGAAGGAACGAATGATGCGAAGGTATTTCTTACACGTACGTAAACTATTGTTATCCAAACCGAAGTTTGTAAGTATTTCTTTTTATTTTTCCTTAACCAATTTATAAGTTGAATATTTTTAATATTTTCCCATTAAAACCAGTGTAAAAGGGTTATTGTGGAACCATAGTCCGGCTCCATAGACGACAACGGAATAAAGCTGAAAACTAATGTTCGTAAAGAGGCAACTGATTCGAGTCCCTATTCTTCACCGTGTAGCGGTACTGTGGGGAGTCCTGAGGACGATATCTCCTGTCACACCGGCGCACGAAAACTTGAAAAAATAGTGCCTTGGCCACGGGCAGATTCGCGACCGATGGTCAACAATTGGTACTCGATTCGCGCTGATTAGAGCTGGGGTAAAATTTTTGGGTCATACCCATTATAGTCAGGTGGAAGTTTAGGCACACAGCCTGAAGGATGGAAATGGAGGACAGACTTTCGATCGATAGATTTTAGTTCATTAGAACCTAACCAAATATTTTTGTGAGGTGTGCAAATTGGTTACAGCGGCAATTTTTGAAAATCCAATATGGCTGCTACCATGTCAAAAATCACCAAAAGCCCCTAAAGTAGTTCCGATAGCGACAAATATTCTCGGTTCTCCGGGGTTTTAAGCAACGAGAAAGTGTTGGGATTATTTTATCATTACATTGCCACAAAAATGCCCGCGGTATTTTGCTGCTCAAAAGTCAAATATGTCTCGGAATCTTAAAATATGATCTTAACAACTCCTCCATTGTACCGATTTACGGCTACTTGAATACATACTGAACACCTAAAGTTTGTTCTAAGGTGTGCAAACTCTGTTCAAAATCACACTCTGCAAGTGTTCTTTAATACCTCCAATTGCATTTCCAACGCAATCCGGACACGTCAGGTTCTGCACATTTTTGAGTTTAGAGGCTTAAATTCCAGTGTCTATAGGCCAGCTTTACTTTATGCTTTGCACTTATGCGATATATGTATTTGATCACAGAAACCCATATTTGAACATTTCTCTGTATGGACATTTCCAAAATCAAGATGGCAGCCAATACAGCGGTCGCCTTTAAAAATATTAAAACCTATACATTATATGTGTATATATGTAGTTACATCAACTAGTTAATTATTCATAAAGGTGTAAATTAAGGTATGGGATAAGTATTTGACCATTTGACATTCTTATCTGTAATTTCTTTTTCTTTAACGTGCAAAAATGTTAAGATGGTGCCAATGTGGCTGCCTTTTTAATCTTCTTTAAAAACCTATAAATGTATTTAGAGTTTTTGTATTTATAGTTTTTATTGTATGTTGTGTTTGTATGTATAAATTGTATGTATTGTAATTTAGTTAAAACACCCAAAATGATTATTACAGTTTAAATAATTTGTTATGTTAAGGTCTTTGAGCATTAAGACTCGTATCTGGTAAATTTGTTTGACAACATGATGCTGTAAACTTAAAAAACAATGAAGGCTACTATATTATGAATATCTGACAATTTGTGTTTTAAAGATCTTAAAAGCAGTTATATTGACTGCCATCTGATTGGTAACTTTAACATACTGAAATGTCAGATATGAGTTTCTACTAAGTATAGAGCCCAGAAATATGTCTCTATCTCTCAAATACTATGAGTTATGGTCACTTGATGAGTTTCATTCGGGGCATATTGGGTTTTAGGGTGGCCATATTGGATTTTATGGGTATGTTTGTGATCAAATCACGTCAATAACCCGTCCAAAAGATACCTCGTGCTTTAAATCTTTATTAGTGCATAAAATTATGGCCATTTGAATGATAGTAGTGGCAGCCGTAATGGATTTCTAGAAAATGCCACTTGCACGAAATTTTGCACACCCCCTCCTCCAGAATTATTTAGCTTAGGTCATCGTTGACAAAAAACCGATCAATTAGAAAAGTCTGAACTACTTCCATTTTTCCACCCTGTGCCACAATATCACCCTGACTATAGTGAAGAACGCACAGACTAGGAGTGCTGCAAAGTTTGCTGTGCTCCCCTCACACAACAGCTCTCTGCACCCATAAAAAAGCACCGGTTGTCCCTAAAATCAGTATCGAGTATAGTTATACACGTACATCAGCGTTTCGCATGATATTAATGCGAGAGAATAAAAAAAAAGTGGAAATGCATATTTCTAGCTTAAAATCAAAGATTAGTATGTATAATACGGCGGTCCGTAATACTAATCCTTCTTTTATCCTTTTCAGAATTTTGAAAAACAAAAATTTGGTGGTTTTTTGCTTTTTTAATTGTTTTTAAAATTCTCAAGGCTGTAAAAATATCGAAAGGCATTGTGGGGAAAAATGGATGCGACGTAGCGATGTGCGTGTTTCACTTTTCCGGTGTCTGCGAGCAACGAAGTACCCGACAAAAGACATTCCATTTCTCGATCGGTTCTATAGGTTTCAGACCCCCAATTACGACAAATATTCAAAAAACCCTCGTTTTTCGGAGATATTGATAATTAGTTTCATTTACACCACATTCGCTATGAAGGGATGATAACGTTAATCCGCGAGCTAGTACCAATTTAGATAATATCTTTCGCAGTTGTGACACAGACACCGGACCGCCAGGAATCCATAGAACAACTT
Organism: Ophioderma brevispina; assembly: GCA_023653785.1. NCBI lineage: Eukaryota > Metazoa > Echinodermata > Ophiuroidea > Amphilepidida > Ophiodermatidae > Ophioderma > Ophioderma brevispina. The sequence continues at coordinate 23,336 of JAMKCH010046766.1, forward strand.
TAATGTAGGACAAAAAACACCAAATAGTGAAAAAATGAAAGTATTGAGGACATTTGTATACCCTTCCCCCACAATAGACAACAAACGATGGCGCCTCAAAAGCTACCATAAAAAGCGATTGTGGTTTAAACAGTACAGATAAACAAAGATTAATATGTTTGTGTTGAAGTCAAACTGTACATGGCAATGGGGCACATAATTACCATTAAAATCAGGGATATTCACAAGGAAAGGCTTTATTTTAAACATCCACGTTCGGAATTTTAATACGCACGTATAGAGAATTATAGAAGTAAAAGGTAGAAACTGGTTACTGTCCCTTTCTTTAATACACGGATTTCAAGTCCAACCACTTACAGGTTATTTTTGCACATCCATGTCATTAACAAAAGACCAAAAATAGGATTTTTTATGATTTTTTCGGTTTCGGATCAGCAATCGCTGCTTATCCTTTAATTAAGTGCGGCCAAAATCTCAAATAATTCTGTTAGGGAGGTGTGATATAAGACGTCCTCACACACCTCTGTGTAACACAAGTCATGCATTCGAATAAGCAATCAAACGTAACGGAGTACGGACCAGACCAGAAAATAATAAATCTTAATGCGCACATACTCTCCGTTTGATCTGAGAAATCGTTGTACAGTTACAAATAGGGGTTATTGAAACTCTTCCCTTGAATACCCGTTAAGGGACAGTACACCATAAAATAAAAAATCTAGTATTTTGCATCCTATTTTGATCCCATGTGAGGTCATTAGTACCTGGGTGAAGACTATTCGAAAAATAAAAGGTCAGAGGTCAAAGTGTACCTCATTCGCATAATAATGGCGCATCTTGGATTTGGGGGTATGTAAATCCCAGGGTTTTTCTCCGTAACCAAATGTAGTAGGGGTTGAAATTTGTATATGGTGCTACTATAGATACTGCAGTGCGCTACAGAGCCTTTTTTGAAATTTGATAGATGCACTCACAATTTTGTTATGCATCAAATATCAATTTGTGTAAGTTTTTTATTATATGTTTGGAGAGTTTTGAATTTTAAATATTAATTTTTTCAATAATAAGGTACAAAAGTCAAAAAAGGGCTCTGTAGCGCACACAGAATGTTATATTATAAACACTGAAGTTTGGAGCTTTCTAGCACTTTCCGTTGCTGGGAAAAAAAACCAGGAAATGTTGTAAAAGCACTTCAGAATATTGCTTTTAGGTCTAGAAACACTTAATTTGCAATATTATGCAAATAATTTATATATAACTGCACTTTTGAGAGCAATTCGAAGTACATGAATTTTTCAAAAAAAAATGATACACTTGCAGACTTTAGCTATGTTCCATTAGAATTACGGATTTTAAAAGAACAAAAGATAAAATATCTGAAGAAAAACAATAAAAAACAAATAAATTTTGCGCACTACATTTCTTTTTTTTTACTTTTTATTGTTTGAGGAAGCTTTTTGAATCGGTCGGCGAACTAGAATTGATGATAACTTTCGAACCGAATGTCCATTTGAATGGGATTAAAAGTATTGAAGAGCAAAATGTGCCTTTAATTTAAGAAATAGTCTTAAAATTGGCACTTCAAGGGACTCGGGTGTACTCTCCTCTTAAAATGGCCTAATATAAGTCCGGTTTTTTTTCCCACGTGAAATAATAATTGATGTTTTGAAGAAAAATCTATATGAAATAAATATGGAAATTGTAAAAAATCTTGGTCATAGTCATGCCGATACGGGTGGGGGGAATAATTTTGGAGATACTGGGCACTTGAAACAGCGCAACCCTTTTCAACTCGACACATAAAACTCATTGCGCCATCCGAGCGCGGGGTGTGTAATTCCATCTAACCCAGCCATTCCATCATCCAATTTCCTTAATGTTTGTATAACCACTGATACTGATATTTCAAATGCATTTAATAATCCTTTACTAGCGTTGCAACTAAATTAAATGATCATAATGACGCTAACACTGTTGATCAGGTCAACATTGACAATTTAACCTAATAATGTTCTCTAGTGACATAGTTGGTCAAAACCTTGTCTTGTTTTACCATACCTATCTGTTGTTGTTGTTAATGAGATTCGTGCTATGAGTACTGGTAAAGCTACAGGTCTTGATGATATAAGTTGTAGAATTCTCAAGTTGGCTCATCCTGTTATTGTTAAAAGTTTAACCTATATTATGAACCTGTCATTTATCTACGGAATTTTCCCTGCTTTATGGAAGAAGCCAAAGTCACACCATTGCATAAAGTGGTAATCTTGATGACACCAACAATTATAGGCCAATCTCAATTCTCCCTGTCGCAAGTAAGATTATTGAAAGGGCAGTGCACAACCATGTGTATTCCTTCATTCGGCGAAATAGTATCATTAACATCCACCAATCTGGTTTTAGGCCTGGGCATTCAACCGAAACTGCCCTTGTAGATATGGTTGATGATTGGCTTGTAAGCTTAAATTCAGGGAAAATGACTGGTGTTGCCTTTATGTCATTTAGTGGTTGCAGCCATCTTGAATTTCAAAATGGCCGCCACCATAACTCCTTTGCCTAATCTTGGTCCCTGAGATTCGAAGAGGCAAACTTCTGGTGTCTACACCCGTTTTTATATAGGGTCAAAATATTCATTGACACCATTGATAAAACAGTAAAGTCCCTACTCTGCTCATGACGTAATTTAGCGTCTGTACCAATAAGCATAATATTAGTCTTATCCTTATTAAGGTGAAGCTTATTTATATGCAACCATATTTGAATACTGTTGAGATCTTCAGTAAGCATCTTTGAAATTATATTTACATCGGTGCCACTGACAGACAAAGTGTATCGTCTGCATACATAGTAATCTTACCATGTGAAATAACATTGTGCATTATCGTTAATGAAAATAAAAATAAGAGGGCGTCCCCAGATACTGCCTGAGGGACACCAGTATCAATGGCGAGTGAATCAGACATAAGATAAATCTTAGTTTTCTACCACACAAATAAGAGAAAACCATTCAGTGCATGTTGATGCACCGATATATACGAAAGCTTTATTGAGCAGGGCAGGCTCTGATTTAATGTGTCTCGAACAGCTTTCACTTGGACCCTAACTTTGTTCTCTACTCATAAAAATGGTGTAAAATATGGATTGCCTGCACCCACAACCATCTTACAACGAGGTATTAAACATAATTCGAGAATGACTCTTTCAAAAAGTGTACTAAACATATGACAGCCGGCGGCCATCTCGGGACAATTCCAAATCCATACATGTAACATGGATTCTAATGATATAAAACGAATGTCAGAAATGAATTCCAAGCACCTAAAAACCCCAGAAACGATGTATTAAACATAATACTAGGTTAAGTGATTCAAAATGTGTACTTTCATATGACTGCCGGCGGCCATCCTGGAATTCCAAATCCATACCATGTAAAATGGACCTCTAATGATAAACCGATGTCAGAAATGAATTCCAGCCCCAAAAAACCCCAAAACGACGGTATTACAAATACTTTTAGGTATCCAAATTAAAATTTATATTTTGGAAAATGGCTACCGGCGGCAATCTTGGATTTTGGGAATTCGCAGCCGGTTTCGAAAAAGCACCTATGTAATTCTTAAAGGTAAATGGTCAACAACTCAAAGCAAGTCTCAGAGCTCTTTGCGGATTGAATGTAAGCGGGGTTCTATGCAGGTCCTGGGGACTATTATTATTGTATGTAACTTAGCGTTTAATTTGAACGTTTGCACTTCTAAATTTTCCCATTTGTATTTATCATCTATTGTCCCCTCTGGCGAGAGTGTAAATTAAGTATTCGCCCTTTTATTGTGTGGGGGTGTGTGCGTGATTGGTGTGTATGTGCGGGCTGTGTTTTTGTGGGTGCGTGTGTGCATGTGTGTGTGAAAAAAATAAATGTTGTGTTGTGTGTGTGTGTGGGTGGATGGGTAGATAGGTTGGTGTGATAGGCCAGCCATATTTGGCTTCATGCGGAATCGGGTGATTGGTGGATGAACTGTGAGTGTGTTTATGCGTATGTATCACTGTGTTTACAAGTTTTAACAGAATTTTTTATTATGTGTATGATGTAATTGAACGGATGCATGGTGCCTTCCGACTTGAGTCGGAGTGTGGCGGTTTGGTGGTGGGGTGGGTTTTCGTTGCATGTCGGGTTGCATAATTATGTTGTATGGGTTAGTGGGTGGTTTGTATGTCGTCATGTCTGAAGGCAACTATGCATTCTCAAAATACTTGGTCCATGTAATTTATATTTTAACCATTATCTTGAAAATATTAGACTTGTGATTTAAGTTGTTTATAATGAATCAGTTCTTATGTTTTTTATTAAATTTGATGTGGTTTTTAACATTGCAATCTTTGTTATATGATGATGCAGGGACCCGTGGAAGAACAGTCTGAGCTGAATCGGTAACCCTGGTAAAGAAAATAAATAATAATAATAACTACCGCGAATTACGAAGGCTAAATTTCTTGCCATATTCATTCTCTTTATTTTTCGATATTCCAAGTTATCTAGTGATCATTGTCCTACACTATCTTTCATGTTACATTTACCAATCAACGATATATGGGCAATTCTACAAATTTCGGTGCCATTAGCTTTTTAACCCGGTCTTTGAGTAGGAAAGTTTACTACAAGTATGTATTTCGGATTTTCTTTGTATTTTGAAAGAACTCGACGAGTTCTACTCAGGACACAATGCTTTGCTTATACTTTGACGACATTATCATTGAGAATTAATCGTGAAAGGGCCGAAAAACGCAAAAAATCACGTTTCCACCGCTCAGGTGTACTTTTAGACTAACTTTGATTTTTTATAAAAGAAATAAAGATTCTTTTTTGTTGCTTTTTGAAGAAATATATGCTACCAAACATACGAAAAAAACACTTTTTCGTATGTAGAACAACCTTAATTGTTATAATGTACTATTTGTAAGTACAAATGTAGTAATTATTCAAATAATCTGAACTTCATGTGAACTAATCCTATCACAGTATTGGAATTTGTCCACCGGAACGTTATCAATATGTCATTTGTGTTTTAGAAAATATTGAAGTTCGTTTTTAAACGACCGTTTTAACCTTGTGAACAACGTTATCCGTATTTCTCCGGAGTGTAGATCCTATTCACTTCGCCACATATTCTTACCATGTGCACCAAGTTGCTTACAGTTGATCTCAGTTTTTTACCGAACTACCCGCCATTACTCAAAACGTGGAGTGATTTAGTGTTATACGCAGTGTGGATGGAATTTGCGCACTAAACCACTTTCTCTCTTAATCCTTAGTACTATTTTTTAAGTCTAACGAGACTGAAATTAGTGACAAAACCTTTTTGGACTTAAAAATTTATAGCCGTGTCAAAGGATTAGTTGAAATAAGCCCCTTTGATTTGAAATAAACCTTTAATGAATTAAAACTTTTTATAAATCATTTAAAGATTTATATTTGAATCGGAAAGGAATTGTTTTTAAATCTCAAAAGGTTTTGTCACTAATTTCAGTCACCTTAGACTTAAAAATAAATTCAAGGAATTAGGAGAGTTGCCATTGGGATTTTTTACTTACCTCACACGACCACGTAACAGGGAAAAAATCAAAATCGGTTGTAACGATTTTAAATGGTGTCCCAAAAAAATACCTTTTTTCCCAAAGCACTTTATCCATAAAATTTGGCTCATAATAGGAGAAAATAAATACATTTACGTTGCTGCAATAAATTTTTTTTAAAAAGTTACTCCAGTACCATTTAAGGGACAAAACAAGTTCTGAATTTTCCACCAAAATATGCGCAACTAATAATTAGGCAATTACATAAACATTTTGGGCATAATTTAATAAAGATGGCGCGCGCAAACAATGTCTTGTTATCATTGCACTGTCATACTTTGGCAAATGCTTATTCCCAACTTAAATTGTCTCTTTTATTTTTCGAACAATTCTAAGCAGTGGCGACACAATTTTGCCACAGAAACTGATAAGTGGGGTCTTCTTGCAACAGCCATTACCTCAGCCGTAAAAATATACCAAACTCTATTGCAAGAATCTTGATATATAGACCTACGAAGAACCTTATCGTCTACTTCTCCATAGAGAGAGAGATGTATGAACCAAAATTTTAAGAAAATCATATTTGGTCGCAATGAATTTCGTAAATTTTCACATGATGTAGTTAGTGAATAACTAATCAAAATAATAATTTATTTTCTGACTGACTTCAGTAATTACTGCAAGACCCACCGGCTTTGCTGGCGATGCTACTCTAGATACAGACTACAGGTTTAATCCCAATCCGATGACAGAAACCTTTGACTCCAACGAGACAGAAGACGGGTTTGATTTTGAAATTCTTAACGATGGCATAAGTTGAAGGTGATGAACGATTTGAGCTTGAGATCACGATAGCACAATCCCATCAAACTCGCACAGGTGGATTCCCAAAGCAATGTCGCTAACGATAAGATAAAAGCCAGCGCTGGGGCGGCAAAAAAAAAACCTTCATTTCCGGGAGGATCACAGAATCAATCTATTTATTGTTTTTCATTATATAGTTTAGAATGGGTGGGCCTTATACATGATTCTACAGAACCTATGACGAAGCGAACTCAATCCATGCACTCTAGGAATCAAGTAACCATGCAACCCGAGAAAAGATAAGACAATAAATATTGTGAAGGCTCGGAGAAACTGGTAAGCATTGAATTAAATAAAGACCAGTGTGATAAGACTAAAAATACACGGTCTCGAACCCTGTGTGAAAGTAATAGCTTAGTAATTACAGTCCGCGGGGAGCCACGGTCCGGGCTCCATCAACGACCACGGATAAAGCGTCAAACTATTGTCTTGAATATCAATGAATTAAACCCTCTCTCTAACCGTTGTAACCGGAATATGAGTACTGCGGACTATACTTCTTGTCCTCGTCTCTACTAGGCTTGAGATTAACCACTGGACCACAAGGACTGTGTTTACGGATTACTTGGATACCGGATAAACGAGTCTATGTATTTCATGGTCCTTGAGAGTTTCGAGCTGCCGTAGACGGGTGGCGCCTATATAATCTTCGTGGTTCTGCATATGTCGATCAGCATAAATGCTAGGTCTGAGAAAACGGTGTTTAAAACGTTTGAGTTACTTATGAATGCTGGTAATGAAATAAATGAAGGAAATTGCGTTTTTAAAGAAGTCCTTTATGTTAAAGAAGTGAATTGTTCCTAACGGACCGCTAGTATTAATACCCAAAACAATGTTTTAAATTCTTCAAAATAGCCACTCTGAATGTGATTATGCACTGTTTGTCAGAACCACAAATGTCTGATTCACTGTGTTCAAGAAGACTAATACGTATTCGACTGCATGAAACCGTTGATTTCTACTGCTGGTAATGGTGAGATTACTATAGCTAATGACGGGTTTTTACTATTTTACACTGATGATGCCGACCCACTAAAGCCACAGTGATCAAATAACGATGGTGGCAATAAACGACGGAAATATGAAACATCGAAGCTTGACGACATGATGCTATGATTGATTGATGATGATGATGATCGATTGATGATGATCGATGATGATGATCCGATGATTATGGTGGGTGATTGAGTTTCGATGATGAATGGTGGGTTGATGGGCCGCATGGCGATGATGGTTTGGGTGATGATGGTGATTGGTGGTGGTGATGGTGATGTTTGCTGAGCCGGGGTAACGGGGGTGTTAGTGTTGGGGATTGTTGTGGGGGTATTTAGGGGTGGTTTTTTTTTTGGGGGTGGTTTGGTTCTATAACTATATCACTTGGGTTTTTATTTCCGTGAATGTGTTTTCTATAACACTGTCTCTATGACTGTGTTATGTATATACTTGTGGTTCTATAACAATGTGCATCTTAATTGATTTGGTTTATAACATCTGTCCTGTAACTACGTCGGTCTGCTATAACATTGTTCCCCTTTGACTTTTTGTCGTGTCCTTATGATATTGATGTTCGCTTGGCAAACAGTTACAAACATGCAACTATACAAAAGACTTCCAATAGCGGGTAAAACGGGAAACTTCCACTGTTGCTTATCGTTCGTTGTAAAACATAGCGCAGACTGACCGCGAGACCATCGGATTAAGAAAATTACCTCTTACACATTTTTGGCTTCTTGAAATAAAAATCCTTTTATTTTTATTAGTCGACAATGTTTTTTAATTTAGTCACAATATGCTTTAAACTAATTTGGCAGAAAAATATATTTTACGTAGTAAAGTGTTAGGGAAGTTTGGGAATCACAAATGTAACTGCCTTTTTATAAACACGAATAAATATTATGCATTTTGCAACCAACGCACAATAAATATGGCGAGACTGTCCACAAATTAGCTCAGGACAGATTTTCAATGTAACTGGAATGTTTCATACCTTAACAAATTTTGGAGGACATAAATGCCTAATTTTATACAGCCATATTTTTCTCATTGTCTTAAAAATATTTCATTATATACTTCCTACCCTTTAATAACAATGTACAACGCTAAATATATCGAAATTGAAACGAATTTAACAGTTAATATGGATAATATAACTCATAGTAAAATCTAACATGTAACAATTTAGAGGGCACTATACGCTTATACAAACTGTCCCCAATAAAATATCAATTGTTCTTGAAAAGGGACCTTTTTAATAGTATTAATAATCATTTAGTTTGCAGAATATTCAAGTTAAACCTATAAAGAAAACCAAATGTTGACATATGCTTACCACCCCGTGAATTCATTATTAAAAGCAACAGATGCTTAGGATGTTGGTACCCAGTGATATCTTGGTCTCCGTTTTCCTATTGGTTCCAACCTAAGTAGCGTTGATAATACCCATAATTACGTCACAATTACGGTCAAAGTTTCGCAGTTGGCAAAATTTGTTCTTTTTATTCTTTTTATGATATTTTGTAATGCAAATAAATTTTGCCACCAAAAGGCGGAAATATCGGACTTTCATGTTTCTTTTCTCCAAATGATTAATGGACTGTTTTATATAACCATAATTTTGATGCCATACGTGCACATATTATAAAGCAAATGATCTTAGAATAAAGGGTAATGCAGTATATAGTTCATTTATGATATATATAATCAAGAGCTAGATGGGCTGAGAAATTAACCAGCTTGAGCGCTTGACATGGTTTCAACTCGGTCGAGCGGCCGAGGCCGCGAGACCGATGTTAAACAAGTCAAGCGCGAAAGCTGGTTATTTTTAAGAACGCCATCATAGCACATTGATTATAGCATACACTTAGAGTATAATATTAAATAACATTTTAAACATATTTTGGTTGAAACCCTCTAAAATTGGATTGATAACGAAATAATTTGCCGCAATTTAAATTTAACATATTTGGGTTGACCCAATTCCAAATGGGTTGTATGGATTGCTCTGGCCCTTAACCTTCGAGTGACTAAGCTTATTAAGAATTATTAAATCTATAACTTGTGCCAATCGGTAATTGATTAGTGCTTTGCTAAATACGAAGCAAATAATCATGTCTTTAAGTTTATCCTTGAGAAAATTTGAATGAAAAACCACCAAGCCTATCGGAATAAATACTATTAACCCTAGTCATCCTTGAACATATTGATTATTTCGTGCAGAATTACAAAGAGTTATCAGTGTTTTACCAGTACATTTATTTTAGCCATTTGAGTGCAATTGCATAGGGTTGAAGATGAAGAAAACAAAATAAACCAATCTTGATCTGAGTGGACCGTCCCTGTTATAGTATATTTCTAAAAATTTATGTACGTATCTTTTGGCTGTATTGTGTATGTCGACATTTGTGGAAGCAGCATTTGATTTCAATGGAAATGACGGCGTCGGATGGGGAGCTTCTGCAAGCTTGATCCCAAGAGGTTGAAGCTGACTTAGTACTGTTTTTTTTTTGGGGGGGGGGGGGTACCCTCTATATTAACCCAGTGTTTGGTCAAATCTTAATGTTCATGGAGTAGGTTTTTGTGTTTTCTTTTAATTTTGTCTTTTTGGCTAATGACCCTAAAGGAATTGCAGTTCTGCATACACATTTTAAAATGACAGTATGAAAATCAAATATCTGAATTATATCATATATTTGCTGTTGTAAAAATCTACATTGTGCCTGTCCATTTATGAGAAAATGGTTTGATGTAAAGAGCAATCAATTTTTAAAGTTTATTTACAGGTACCATACCGCTCAATGTTTCTACATACATAGGTTGCATAGTTTGACACCATAGAATTTGTATCTTAAGTTTGCCATCAGTATATATACAGATCGCGCCGCTGTATATAATTGTCAGGACATTGTATTTCTAGAACCATTACCGTGACCCGCGTGTTTAGTTTTGTTTTTTTTGTGACCCCGACTTCGATGTGCATGTTATTAAAATACAATCTCTAGAGCTGTTATTAAAAATAACACACCCCGGTACCCTTCTCGAACCCCATTCGTAGTAGATAACGCGCACGGGAAAACAATAGATAACAACAAAAGACGCTAGCACGAGAAGTTTATAGGCAATAAGGTGCATTAAGTACCTTATGAGCATAATGTTACCTTATTTTGAAAATAAAATGCTGCATTTTCAATAATGGGCAGTAAGTTAATAGAATTGTTCTTAGATGGCAAAAAATAACCCACCAATCGACTTTGACGCGTATACGCTAACCCCGGTGACGGTGCTACCTTTACATTTTAAAAGATTTTTACGAATGTTTTAAACGTTTTTGCACACCGGAGGAAAGTTCATCTGGTGAGGTGTCTTACATCTTGACCGACCTATTATCGATGTTGATCACGACAGTAGCAATCTTTGTCCAAGCGAATACGTATTCGTTCGCAACCATTATCTGGGTGTGTGAGATATTCAGACACGCAAAGCTATCGAATACGAAGTCGAGATGGTTTGTGAAACCCGTTTTATGCATATGGGTTTTATTTCGACAGGGGTTATTTGGGTCGAGAGGGAATTTCCACTTTTATGTTGGGTGGCTACAATTAAAGAGTACATAAAATGTAACCAGAATCAACTACTAAAACTCAATTGACCAAAAAATCAGAGTAGACAGTATGTCGTGGACCACGACGATATATACATGATTCTAGCAGAACCATGACGAAGCGAAAAACTCAATGCACGAGAGGATCATTAAATGATACTACCCCAGAAAGTGATAAGAGATTAACCACTGGGGGGACCACAGAGGACTGTGTTTAGTGGCTACCGGAGGAAGAACGGAGCTCTAATATATTTCTGTCCTATGAGTTTCAAGCGGCAGTAATTATATTATAGATTTAGAAGGGGTTGGGCCTATATCACGATTCGAGCAAGCGAGAGCAATCGAGAGACAATACATATTTTTGTTGAAAGTCATTGCACTACTAAAACGTCTTGTTTGACGAAATACATATACTGTAAAAATGACAGTGCACTTTTACAGTAAAAGATCAGGAGGAAACGACAGGATTTGGTGTACTTTGGGAATACAGCAGAACACTATAATTTTTTGCCCAATTTTCCAGACTATTATGGACATTTTAAAGGTGCCAACGAGCTATTTCAAGTCATCCAAATTTTCTGAGGTATGGTCGTAATTTCATTATTAACACTCAAAAGATACCTGTTAGTTGGCGAATTATTAGTTACATAAACAAAAGGTGATTTTGTATATGCCTTAGGCATAAAAAATTGTTTGTTTGGCGTAACCCGAACCGACCCTAAAAACCTGCCGACTTTTTTTTCCATTTCTCAACAACAAAAAAAAGCAACTTCCGACTCGACTCCATATTTTTCCACCAGGCTGGTGTTTTTTTTTCTTATAAACTTGAGGACTTGAGGATCAAAGCATGATGTTAAATTGGAATAATTTTTTTTTTTTAAAAAAAGTAAAAAAAAACTCTATGATTAATTTTAATTGCTTTAAAAAAAAACAACCGTCCGACCTGATTTTTTCTTTCGTTACGCCAAACAATCATTTCGTTTATGCCGCTATATTTCAATAGACAACTAGGCTTGAAATCCTATTTGCCTCCTATACGAAACTTAAAATTTCACAATTTTTACCAAAGAAACATTTCTCACTTCATCTTGTTTCAAATGGTGATATTTTTGATTAGAAAGCTTTTACACCAGTCAAAAATCAGAATTTAGGGACACCTGAGTTGTGAACTCTCTCGTTGCAACCTTAAAGAGAGGCTTCTATCGAAATTTACATTTGCACATTATTACACCGTTAGGTATTTCATTATATGGTTAACACTAAAATTTACGGAAAAATACCGTAACTCCCACAGAAAATCCTGCCAGGCAATTCCTGCCAACAAATCCCAAATGACCTTGGTATGGCCTTTAACCCTACCATGACACGCCATTGTCTATGTGCAACATATATATGACTAATTTTTGGTGGAAATTGTAGTTTCGGTGTCCTTGCATACAAGCAATTTTGAAAAGGTTAAGGAAACCTTACTAGAAACTTTATTAATATATACGCTATAAAATAATTATAAACCATATTGAGTATAGTTTCATGAATAAACGGAATCATACTAACCATAAAATAAATAAATCCATTTTTGTCTGAACAACGCTATTTGAAAATTCGCGCTATGTATATGGGATATTTATACGTGTTATGCGATACGTACGGTGCACATTAGTGTCATACACCTTCAACGTGATGCGTCATACTGTTTAGTTCCCTACTTCGTGTATGAGACGCAAACGTGCCGGCCATATCGCATAGGCCTAACAACACGTTATAGATGATGTGACCTATGAGGTCACATATTGACATTCAGGACGCCCTCTGTTTTTTCTGGCAGCAAATATTACAGTTCGTTCAATGACAGACCACATAAAATCGGGTCATAAATTACTTGCAGAAGCTTTCTGATCTAAATCGGTTACAATAGGCACTGGTACATTATCAAGCAGGCTTAATATGAATGTTTGTATTATTTAAATTTTTGAGACCCAAGTTAGAGCAGAACAAAACGAAATTCCTGTGCAAAGTATCGGGCTTCTGCCTGCCATTTTCTCTCTTAAACCAACATGGGGCGCACAACATAAACAAAGTGTCCATCATCATACCCTAAGCGCGGTTTTTTAAATATCACATGGTCAGACTAGATAGTTTTAAATTCTTGCTATGGTTAATATAAATTCTGTTTTTCGATTAAACCACTCGATATTAGTGAATAAATATTTTATCGAGTAATATGTAGAATATTAGTGTTTATACGTTTCGCCTTTACCACAATTTAAAGGTGCAATGCGAGATTTTGAGGCACCCAATATGTGATCCTAATAATACTTCATATATAGACACTCAATATAGATTTCTTACCTTGTATTTTGGCTACAAATGTCTTAAACAAGAGAAAAAAAAGGTTGATTTGATTTGCTTATATTTCAATATTACCTTCCCCCCTTTTTTGGAAAAATTATATGATAAAATATCACGTGTACCCACACTAACCCACCCCCAAAAATGGCAACAGAAGGTTCCTTGTAAATTTTTCTGGTAGTATAAGGTTAGTATAAAATAAATACAAAGTTCACAAATCGCAGTCCCCAAAAAGTGTTCAAAACGATGACATAAACAAAATGGCCGCCATCCTCCATTTTGAAACATATAATCCTCATATCTCTGCAATCATGAGCTCCAAACAACAAGATTTCATTTCTACGGAATTCTAGCATAAAGAAAGAATTAAAGGATTTTATATAAAGTTGAATATCCCCTTTAACCAATTCATAGGCCGCCATCCGCCATGTTTGAAAAGACAAATTACTTACTGTATTTCTGGGCCGATTGCTTAAAATGACAAACAGATATCATTCTCTACATTCTAGCATAACAAATCCTGAAGTGGTTTTAATTAATTAGATATCATCTGGCCTCTATTCCAATATGGCTGCCCTCTGCCTGTTGGAAAGTATGATTCTTTTTCACTTCTGCATACCAAGGGGGCAAGAAGATGAATAAGTTTATTTTTGAGAAGAAATACATTAAGATGTTGTTTAAAAATTTGATTTTTATGGCTATTGTCCAAAATTTGAAAGCCATGTTGAATTTTTAAATCGTTATAAATAGCTGGCAACCATGTTCAAACTATGGTGTATACAGTGTAATTGTGCGATTCTCCTCCAAGTAACATAAAGTACAGCTTCACATTATTCACATCAGCACCAAAATGTGGCAGAGACCCGTGTTTGCAACAGATGATCGACCACACTATTACTATTTAGTCTTCAAGTTCATCATTGAGAATGGTTGCTTGATTCCATGTTTTCACATGAATGTCAACAAACTATGGTGCATGTCCATTCTTTCTGCAGATACATTTCATTGTGATGCCTCTGAGAACAATGCCTGAGTCATTTCCAGTGTAACTCAGTGCAGGACTTGGTGTTCAACATGAGGGGAAGCAATTTCCCCTTGTACTATCCATCCCAGTCAGTTGATGTTGACCATCTCTTGCACATCACAACTGCTGAGCTTACATAGGTCTCCTAATGGAGTTTTGCATAGAGGTTTTTATGTGGACAGCTTTCAAAAGGGTTTTATACACCGAGCCGTTAGAGCAAAACTACAACGTCTTCCATTTCCACCGCATGTTTTCTATGAGTGAGCTCCTGAACTACTTTGCCAACTGATTTCTAAAAACTCAAGAGTATAGACCCCTCGGCTCCGTGGTCAGTACGATCTCATTGACCTCGTCCCGTTTTAGACCGCCACGATCTAACAGGGGCAGGGCCCATAGAGTCTTGTATTCTTCCTGCCGCACATTTGGATGCCCTTCCTGACCACATTCCTGCTACTAATCATCGGGGGGCCGGCTTAAGAAAAAGAGGTTAATCGCTATCTCGGCAACCAACCCATCATTGTTTTAAACCAGATGTTAGTTTTTGTTGTTTTGCCCTGGTATGGCCTTTACCATCCAAAGACTCCAATTGCTGACCATTGAAACATGAGACACCATCGCCATATTGATTTTTTTACTTAAATATTATTGCATGGGGACTGCCTTTTTGCTATTCACTAGTCTCTGCATCTTCTCCTTCTGCATAGATTACATGGCAGTCTCTTGCAACTAGTTGATAGCCTGCTATCCAGATCATTTGAGAGAATCGAAGAATGTGTGCTTCCTTTTTTCACACGAATTTTGTGGCATTTGCTGTCTACCTATTTTTGCGATCCTAGTTTTGCGATGTTCATGTGGTGTTGTAGTTTTGTGTTTATTCACATGTAATCCAGTGAGGCTTGTTGATATGCGGTCAATCATGTGAAAGATGCATAATCAGCAATAACCTTCACATATGGACAGAGACAAGATGACCTTGTTGCAAGCCAAGTTTGAACAGCATTCTCGCTTCACAGGAGAAAACCCTGAAAAACATTGCCAGGGGATAAAGCGCTGACTATGTCAATGTACAAGACTGTTGTTCCAAGTAGCAGAGAATAGTCAAAACAAATGGGAAAACAGCCTCACTTTTCTAATATATCTACAAACGAAAAACTAAAGTCAACTTGTGCATCTCATCGACGGTTGTCAAGGTAACGATCATCGATTACCAAGCCTGTTAAGTCAAGATTCCTGTTTAGTATAACAATCTGGAGAACTTTCCTTAGATAAGTTGCTTTGCATGAACTGTCGCCAATCCGCCATCCTTTTTTAGGCTACACAGTTTTATGTACGCCAGATAAAGCACAATTTCTGATGGCTATTTACGAACATGTGTCCCTCGTCCGAAGCTGCTGCCCAAGACAGTGTCCAAAGACTGATCACTATTTTTTTGATGAGGTTGTCTTTTACATCGCTTGAATGGACAGAGAGAAGCCCCTATAGTTGCAATGCTGATGATTATCATCTGCACATTTGACGCTAGTTGACATTTTGGGCAAAGCATCCTTTCTTCCCTGGATACACTTGATTAACCGAACACAACAGACAGCACCATAACGTTGCCACACCGGATCGCAATAAGGTAGACATATCCAATGCGACAAATTTTGCTGGGAAAAAAGGAAATGTAGATGTTGATATACAAAACAGCAGTTCCCATGGCAGAATTTAGGTCCAAAGCAAACCCAATTGGTAAATAGACACGAGCTTTGATACACCTCTCCAATATGCAGAAGAGGGCTGTCAGGACTTTTTGGTCTGACCGACACAAAGAGAAATATTGTATGATATCAATCCGCTGAAGCAATTTTCAGGGATAACATTTGCTCCTACCTGGTCTTTGCCACTGCATTTTCAGATTGCGATACACTCAAGAATATTTGGGTTGGCGCAAAAATCTGGTTTCCTCAAGTCGATGCCCTGTTCCGAGCTTGTTCCAATCGTATTTTGTACTACCAAGAATAGATCCTTGACTATGATAGAAAGATGAGCTTCAACCAATGGTGCCCTGTTCCAATGAGCAAGCGAAAATCACTAATCTTTGGAATCATTACGCTACGGTGCCTTTCCAAAAAAAAGTTTTCACAACCTCTTATGACATTCATACTCATACTAACAAGTGTTTGGACCCATTTTGGTGATGATGAGCTGAATAATGTTTGAAATTGTACTTTCTGTTCAAGGATTTTACAATTGCCCACTGTAAAGAACATAATGATGGATCTTGTAGGTGATAATAGATTACTTATGCTACGAATTTTCAACAAACTTGCCCACAACTCAGTTAATTTGAATAGATTTCAATTCTGGTGTAAAAAGTGTCCTAGCTACCGTGTCAGCATGTACGGAATAAACCATGACATTGTCGAGAGGCCATTTGGTATAGTGCTGAGCAAGTGATGCATACGCACTCAATGAGACCACAATAGACATATGGTTGGTTGGACACTCAGTCACACCACACCTTGATACTATGACACCGAAATTAAAGAAAATAACACCTCCATTTTGATCAGTGTAATCTGCCTGATGCAAATAGGATTGTGGCAGACAGTGGCCATTTTTAAGACATCAATGTGCTCGTCAAAAAACTTTTTTGTACACCACCATCTTGATGTATTTCTTATACTACAATTCATTTAAAAAATAACACCATATTGTCATTGGCCCATTTGGTACCAGAAAATAAAAGAATTTTTCTTTTAAACATTGGTCATGGCAAGCCCTTTGGATTATTTAGTCCAGATGATATCCATCAAAACTTCATAAAACCCCTTTAATGGTATGTGTAATGCTAGATTATAGAATGACATCTTGTTTGTCCTTTTGGCCCATCCGGTACCAGATAACAAAATGTGTACTTTTCCACATGGCGGATGGCGCCATATTGGATTTAGAGTCATATGATATTGTAGTCACTTCATAAACTCTTTTAATGATTGTATGCTAGAATTATTTGAACGACATCTTGTTTGTCCTTTTAGCTCATTTTATTTCCAGAATAGAGGATTTATTTTTTCAAATGGCGGATGGCGCCATTTTGTGTATGTCATAGTGTTGAACACTTTCTGGACTTCCTATTAGTGCAACTTTTGATATATTGTTAAGATGACTTGAAACTAACAGAAAATGCCAAGGAAACCTTCTGTTTGCATTTTTTTGGGTCATGTGCTATCTTTTACTAAATTAGTATTGCTCCTTATACGAAATTAGAAATTTCATCACAATTTTTGTACCAAAAACATTTCTCTGTTCACTCCTTCAGATGGGGATATTTTTATGAAAGCTTACGTAGTGCAAAAACTCAGAATTTTTCAACATTTTTAGGTCCACCTTTTGTGAAATCCTTTCGTATACAACAACAACAACCTTTAACACACCACAACCCTTCACTACACTACACACACAGCACATTGCACACACCCACACACAGCACGGAGGTATACTTGTGTACCACAACGTCGGCCATACCACATTTGGATCAGGTACTGGTTCTCCGTGCACTAGTAGTGCTAACTCCATGGTGCAGGCGACACCAAATGAAAATGACATAATAATAATAATAATAACATACATTTATAATGCGCCTTTTCCGACATAATATAAATCTTCGGTGTGATCGTTCACAAGCTACTTCAAATGTTATCATCTTTGTTTTTAAAATTACAAGCCTGTATATCAATTGTTTGGGCCCAATTATGTTTTTTTGATTAACAAAATTAGCAAAAAAACCCCTGCTTATGATTTGCCTCAATTTACATTTAATTAACAGGATGCACTGATCCAAGTTATTCTTGTAAAAACATGGGCACTTGTGAAGCTGATGGTACATGTTCTTGTACAACTGGATGGACGGGGGATAGATGTGAAGGTAGGACACACTTAAATTATTTCATTATTTTATTTATTTTGATAGAATGTTCATATATCAATAGTTGAAAGGTAATTAACCATGCATTAACACCTTAAAATCTAAAACAAAAACAAAACCTTCCCATTTTTTAAATTTTTTTTAGAAAACAATATAGACATCCTTATGATGTTCTGATTATTATAGATGTCTATTATTGGTCATTGGCTAAATAGTGTTCATCATATAATTATTGTTCGTAGCGCCAGCTTTATGCTCAACGTCTGACGCGGCTCCTGAGTGCAATGGTGCAATTTGTATTGACAATACATGCGACTGCACCAGCATCGGTGACTACTTCGGCGACAACTGTCAGAGTAAGTATAGCCTAGTCTAATGTCCCAAAAGAAAGTAGACCTGTGATTGATATTGTAATATTAGGTTGGAAATTATGATTTACCCGTAGTGTCGTGCCAGACTTCTTTTTCCCACGGGGCACACGGGGAAAAGTGAAATATCTTTTTTTTTTTTTGAAAAAAAAAGAGACATGGGGGGGGGAACATTCACAATTGGGAGATTTGTTACCAATTTTGAACCAAAATCATTTCAGGCCCATGATAATTGCTTATTTTTGCCCAAACCGTCATTTTTTTTCTGGCCGGGGTGGGCAAGAAAACTAATAGGGAAAATGCCCCCCCCCCCTTCCCCTCCCGGGTGCCGCCTCTGTACCCCCACTGTTAAAAAAATTTCCGTAAATTTACGGAAATTTCTGGCAGCAGTATTTCCAGACATTTTTAGGGTAAATTTACAGAAATTTTTGTCAATTAACGGAACTTTGACAGTAATTTTACAGAAATTTGTCTCATAATACGGGGGGAAAATGTGTATTTTAACAGAATTTTTCCGTAATTTAAAATTACGGAACCACAAAAAAGTTCTTAAATATTGCTGGCAGAAATTTTTGAAATATTTCCGTAAATTAACATTTTTTATGTTTTTTGTTTTTTATTGTTATTGTTTTCTCAAACAGATTTTCCGTAAATTTACGGAAAATCTGTTTTCTTAATTTACGGAAATTTTTAACAGTGCAGTGTGTATACCAGGGTCGTAACCAAACATGTCCGTCCGGGGGGGGGGGGGGGGTACTCATTTTTCCCGATTCCTGTACCAGCTTTTTTTATGATTAATGTACGAGCGCTAGCCGTGAATCCCTAAGGTGGGCCTGTGGGGTGGGGTCCAGGGCGAAGGTCCGGTGGGGGTCCAAGGGGAGGAGCCCCGGGTTTTGCCATTTTTTTTTAAGCTAAAAGTTAGTGTTTCATAGCAGAAATTCACAATAAAAGTAACGTATAGTATAAGAAGATACACTTATAAGTCTTTCCTTTCAATTCTCTTTCCTCGGTTCCCCCTTGTTTTACCTACCCATTTTTTGCTCCCCTTCCCGATTTTTGTGTCGGGGAAAGGGAGCTTCCCCAGAATTCGAAACAAATTAATTCCTCATAATCAGGAAGAGTGGGGGTTTTAACCTGCGACAATTAGTAGCTATTAGGAAGCATTTTTAGCGAGGGATTTGTAAATATCTGTTCATTGTTATAACTATTATTATTATTATTATTATTATTACGCTATTATGTTTGGGAATTTAATCTTGATTCTTTGTGATTCCATGCATGAAACAATTTTTGCATGTGTTTCTTTAAAAAAGAAAGTAGAAAACAAGCTATATCCTTTTTGTATTTCAGATAAAAGGCTATTGTAGGATTCGAAAGTACGGCGTACTCTTTTGGAGAAGGAGATGGCGGAGAAGTTGTCTACGTTACACGTGAATTTGGTATTGACTTCGAAACAACAATAGGTAAGTACAGCTAAGTAGGGTGTGTGTCTCTCTCTCTCTCTCTCTCTCGGTCTCTCTCGTTCGCTCTCTCTCTCTCTCTCCCTCTCTCTCTCGGTCTCTCTCTCTCGGTCTCTCTCTCTCTCTCTCGCTCTCTTTCCCCCTCTCTCTCTCGTATACATTTTCTCCTCTCTTTCGCCTTTTCTCTTTCTCACTACAAAATCCAGTGAAACACACTGACGCTTTTCGATATAAAATTGCTCTCTACAGAGTGTCCCAAAATAAATGCAATCCTCGTAGTTGGTGCTATAATTTCAAAATTACTGAGAATTATTCAAATTCTATAACAGATTCTGAATGACGAACACGTTTCGTATATCCTGTCCAATTTTTTATCTGATACGGTTCACTAGTTTTGAAAACATAGGCTATTATGTAACCCGCTGTCAAATTACCCCATTCCAAGTTTGCCTTATAAGATCGTTAATAGCAGGTTCGCCTTGAAAAGTTGAACAAAATGTCTTTCAACAACAAAAATCTGCTGGTACTTATCCTGTCTTTTGTTTTTAAAAATAAATTACTAAAATATTTGTCGTCATTGTTTTATCCACGGTCTTTTATCGTCTGTACAGTATTTTCCTCTACTTATATTTAGAATAGTAACTTAGCAACTTAAATATTTTATCTCCAATGTGTCTGACAAATCTGCGTGAATATTGCAAATTGCAGCGGAGGGATTGGAAATGAATGGAATGAATGGAAATGGTTGAAGCTATAATTTCAAAATTATTTTGAAAATGTTGAAATGTTGCGAGATATTTGTAAGGCCTATCCGTTTCTCCACATACTGTTCAAATTTCATCTGATTTGTTTCACTGATTTTAGAACAAAGGCGATTACGTAAGTAAGCCACAATTTAAGCCGTTCCAAGTTTGATGAATACACAATCAAGGCATACTTAAGTACGTAGGTGCTGGTTTTTATTTTTCTTCTCCTGTCTCTTTCTTTATCCTTACCACTTATGTTTGGTTCAATTAACTCAGTATAATCTTGTAAAATAAATATTAAACATTTAAAGACAACATGTCTTTGACAAACAAGGGAAATGTTCTCTGTTCACAATGACATCTGACAATGTGTTTGATGTAACTCAAGTTTGATTTTCAGTGGATTATTTATGTTTGTATGTTGTTTCTATCAAATGGTCCACATTATAACTATTAACATCCATTCATACCATTTCCATTCATTTGGTATTATCCATCCGCTGCAATTTGCAATATTCACGCGAATTTGTCAGACACACTGAAGATAAAACATTTAAGTTTGGTAAAGTTACTATTCCAAATTTGACTAGAGGAAAATGCTACACAGATGATAAAATGTAAGACCGTGGATAAAACAATCCCGGCAAATATTTAGTAATTTATTTTTTAAAACAAAAGACAGGATTAGTACCAGATTTTTTTTTGAAAGATATTTTATTCAACTTTTCAAGGCGAACCTGCTTTAACGATCTATGGCAAACTTGGAATGGGGTAATTTGACAGCGAGCTACATAATAGCCTTTGTTTTCAAAACTAGTGAACCGTATCAGACAAAATTGAACAGGATGTACGAAACTAGTTCGTCATTCAGAATCTGTTTGATTTTTTGAATAATTCTCAGTAATTTTGACATTATAGCACCAACTGCGAGGATTGCATTTATTTTGGGACACTCTGTACGTTACCAGGAATAGGTGCGAATAACGCTCATTTTCTTGCCACAGAATTGGTAGTATTCATATTGTACGGTAATTTTGTTCTTTGGCTATTTCGCATCATTAGAATTTCTCCAACTTTTTTTCTTCTTCTTTTTGTCTCCTTTTCCTCACTTCTCTCTCTCTCTCTCTCTTCCTGTTTTTTCCTTTCTATGTATTTGGCTTTTCTGTGTCTTTGGTCGACAAATTGGTAACATTTTACCAATTATTTGTGTTAAAAGTATACAATATTATTTTATATAGAATAAATTATGAATCAATTACTGGACTAACCTTGCAGAGATTAAGAACTGCAATATTTCGTCCGAACACTTCGGACTTCATCAGGCAACTGCGATGTTTCAGGTTGGTCACGTGTCAGACGGCGGGGAATGCCAGTTAAAGATTGATCCCATGCATGAGAGAGCTGAAAACGTAAGCCCCCTTTCTTGAGGACGGGTTTTCCACTCGCTCCCAAATGGCTTCCCTGATACCTCGCTGGAGCCAATTGTCTTCGCGATCCAAAATGACAGTATCCTCCAAATCCACTTTGTGTCCTGTTTTTTGAGTGTGTGTGTAAACTGCGGAATTTTGAAGTTCGCTGACACTGGGTCTACGATATTGATTAAGCCGACTTTTGAGGGATTGCTTTGTTTCACCTACATAGCTTTCATCACAGTCTGGGTGAGAACATTTAATTCCGTAGACAACGTTTGATTTTTGTCTTTCGGCTGTTTGTCCTTGACATTGACGAGTTTTCCGCGAAGTTTGTTTACAGGTTTGAAGGCGGTGGAGATGCCGTAAGCTTTATAGATGTTTTTTACCTTCTCAGACACACCAGCGCAGTATGGGATGGTAATTTGCGTTCTGGATTTGAGGTTGCTGTTTTGGTTGGATCCAACAGAAGAAGTTTGATCGGTTTTCTTGGCTTTTTTGGAATGCCCAATTAGGGTACCCGCATTTAGATAACGCTTCTTTGATGTAAGATTTTTCAGAAGAGATATCTTCCTTAGTGCTGATGATACTATCAGCCCGATAATGTAGAGTACGGATCACGCCTAATTTATGAACGAGGGGATGGTGGGACCCAAATTGTATATAATGGTCTGTATGGGTCGGTTCCGGTACACCACTGTATGAAGCTTGCGGTTTTCATCGACTTTAACGAGGCAATCCAGGAAGGGGCAGTTGGTTGTGTTGTACTACAAGTTACTGAGTAAACTTGATGTTTGGGTTTAAGTTGTTAATGTGTTCAAAGAAAGAGTCTTGTTCATCTTTGTTTATGATGACAAATGTGTCATCGACAAATCTAAGCCAAAGTCTGGGAGCAACACCCTTGTAGCTGTTTAGAGCCTGTTGTTCAAACCATTCCATGACCAAATTAGCGATGATGGGTGAGATGGGGGCCCCCATCGAACAACCGAATAATTGTCTGTAAATTTGGCCATTGTTGGAAAAATAGGTGGTGTCAAGTTGGAGTTCAACAGCTTCAATTATATTGTCGATGCTCCACTTTGTGCGGTCTTTCAAATTCACGTCTCGTTTTAGACACTCTTTGATGACATAAATAGCAACCTTGGGTGGAATGCAAGTGAATAGAGCTGTCACATCGTAAGATGTTATAATTTCATCCTCTTCTAATACCACGTCCTTTATTTTTTCAACAAAGTCTTGGGTGTTGGCAATATGATAGGGAAGTCCGAAGTGTTCGGACGAAATATTGCAGTTCTTAATCAAGGTTAGTCCAGTAATTGATTCATAATTTCTTCTATATTATTCCCTACTGGATGAATCATAATCTACATCAACATTGTAATTTCACTTGTTTTGTAAAAGTACACAGTGATGTGTATTTCTTTATACTAATCTGTGTAACATTTTCCTAATTTCTGGTAATTATTTTAAGAGTGTACCAAAACAATGTAATTAGTTTTTTTTTCATTGTCAACTTTCTTTTTCTCGATATAGAAGTGAGAGCCACGCCTCTTGGCGAAACCGAAGATGATGTTGACTATAGTTTTGTGCCCAATCCAATGACGGTAAACTTTTCCGGCTGGTGACGATATAAAAAAGCCAGTTAATTTTGAAATTCTTAATGATGACATTCTGGAAGGTGACGAGCTTTTTGAGCTGCAAATCCAGGTACTTGATAAAGACACAACAAGAGTAGCCGGTAGCATGAGGTTAACGACAATCACCATAAGGGCTAGTGACGGCGGAGTCTCAGAGAGTCAGGTAAGAAGAAAAAACATGTGTATGATAACTATGGCGGTTATGAATTCTGCATTTATGGTCTTAATGTCAGGAGAATTATAATTAGTTTCCATTATTATTTCTTTCTCCGCCTAAGTTTTTCCATTGGGGGTTTTCGTCATTATATATACTTTGATACCACCAATAGTCGGGAATTATTCGGTTTTCGTTCCGCACGTAAAAGTATACCAAATATACTCGAGCGTTTGGCCCAGAAGCTCACGAGACACGCATAATATACACTGCTTCTTGCGTTGTCTTGCACCTACATTATTCTATATCAGTTGGCACTGTTATGAGGCCCGCCTATTTGGTGTAATCAAAGTATAGTCTGTTCTTCTCTGATGTCCTAGTATGTTTAAAAATGGTCTCATCGCGGTTTTGTGTGTTGGTGCGCGCTGTACTCTCAGTGTGCGTGGCGTGGTGTGTGTTGTGGGGTGGGTTTGTGTGGTGTGTGTACATGTGGGTAGTAGTATCAGTAAGCCTTCAAAAGCCAATCTTTTGGTTACAGTTTATTCATGCGTTTATCATTATTACACATTGAACATTTTAGTGTTTAATCTTTAGTTAAATTGTTCATTAATGTTTTACCTCGTTATTTACATTTTTTTATTTGTTTATCTTTATTTATTTAAATTATTAAAAAAAACCTATCATGGACCAATCTCAAAAGTCAAATTAAAGCTTGAAATTGGGTACTATAGGCTTAATGCAATTTTATTTGCTAAAAAATAAACCGACCAGGGTGTCTAAGGAGCAGTCATTATTAATGCCAGGGGGAATGGGCGTATTTTCACTTTTTTCGGCACAATTTTCGCGTTCCCCCTCGCTCTCCGTTTAAAAATTTTCACACTTCCCCCTTGTCATGCTGATTTCCCCATTTAAAGTTCATGTTCCCCTTCTCTCTCGTTGATGAAAACTGTCCGTTCCCCCCTCTCTTCGCGTACAAAAATGTTGCATTTGTCGGGTTCCCCCCTCAAATCTTCCCCCCACCCGGCTTAAATAATGACTCCTCCCCTAATGTTAATGGAAGAACCCCCCCCCCCCCCCCCCCGTACCTACCACCTTAACTTCCTTGGGGCACATAAAGGGATTAATGATTTCTAAGATAATTCAAATATGAAACGCCACAAATTCTCCCTCCAATCCAAAGGAGCAAAAAGTCCCTGTCATATATCTTTAGCCCGGATGGGCATATTAACAAAGTCAGGGGGTTGCAAACCTCTTTTGGTTATCCTTCATGTAAGATGCATGGAATTACGCCTTGCCAAAATCTTTATGAGAGGATCAAAGGATACACACGGATTTACAGCTTTTTCCGTCTTTACTCTAGTATAACTCATGAATATCTTGCACCCAAGGAACACAACCAATATTTTCAAAGGGGTGACAATTTTTAAATGGTTCACTTTACATAAAATAGTCGCAATAGATTCATATTGATAAATTTGAAAAAATAGGTATAATTTAACTTTCTTTTTTTCCCCAGACACCCAAGTTTAATTTATGATGTATAAAGTTCAATGTTTTTTTAAATAGAGCCAACACTTTATACTTAGTATCAATTATAGAACTATAGGTAAATTTTAACGGGCACTTTATATAAAAAAAGAATATCCTTGACTATTTTTGACCTTCTTACAACCCACAGGTAATATTGGCTCAAATTGAACCCTTGAAGATTTCAATCATCGTTTATGATCGAGAAATTGGCCTCAATCTGGTTAACATGATAGGTGCTAATGGTTCGTTTTGTCATTGTTGGTGTTTCAAAGTCTAATTCTTTTTCTCTGAATATTTTATTTTTTACACTCCAAACTGCCAATTTGGGCGGGACGTAATCGTGTTTAAAATGGGTACTTGCAATCCAGACGGCACGTGCACCTGTTACAGAGCTGGATGGGAAATAGATGTGAACGTAAGCTACAATAAACATTTTGGTTAAGAGTGAGTTCAACAAAGAAAAACTATTCAAGCAGGCATGTACGCATGGGAGGGGCAATCGTACACCAAATTCCACAAAAGGGGAGAAAGTTCCACTTTTATGGGTTTTGTCTATAAATGTGGTAAACATTTGGACGAAATTTACCAAAAGAGTCCACCTTTTTGGTGATGAGGTGTTCAAAAGTAAATAGAGTACCATTTTAGGAAGGTGAGCTCCGCTTTTACGAAATATCCACCTTCTTTTAATATGGGCCAATGAGTTCATTTCATTTTTATAATGTTTGAATATTTTTCTTGGCTGGGCTCACACTTAAACTGGATTTATTTAGGTGAAGCGTACAAATAATCGCTATTCCTTTAATGTTTTCCATCTTAAATTAGAATACTGCCTATTTATACACTTTTTAATGGCTTTGTCATTTTGATAAAAGGTTTGATTCATATTTAAATGAACAAACATCGTCGAGGTATCGTCAATACGTCGGATTACTAGCATAGCCCATGTGGTACTAAAATTAAGGTATAACTAAAAAATATAACCCTAAACCAAGTATCATTTGGCGCCTGGAAATTTCTGCGGGGGGGCAAAATGATTACAACCTATAACCGTTAGACTTTAAAGCGGCACTGGCACATTTTCATAAAGTATGAAATGTCTTCAATTTGCTCGCAAATGATAGTCTAGGCCATATGAAGAATAGAGATATATTTTACACACAATAAAATACCCCAAAACAGATAGGACATTCATAAGAGGCTAAAGACACCCAGGTATGTTTAGGCTATAATCAACAAATGTGTCTATTACATGAATATCATAGACTCAGTGGTACTCACTGATATTAAAACCACAAAGATCACTGACCGGTCAAACAGCATGTCGTGGGAATCAACTCCGGTGTGTGTTTTCTTGTGTTAAACCCCATTTCCGTCGTCTGCTGAATAAATGTCACCGGAGTCATTTTATTTTAAATCGTTCTGTATACCCATAAGGGCGCTGATTTGGTCTTAATCATTTCAGGTTAGGCTTATGTATATAAAAGCTTTACAATATTGCAAAAATATTGCACTATTTTTTAAAAATGTGCCAGGACTTAAAGACACTATCAGTGACCCACCCAAAAGAGTGAACATATTTTGAAACTTGCAGAAATAGCTTAAAAGTAAAGAATAAGGCTGTAGGGCTCTCATAAGGTATATTTTCCAACTAAAAAATTTACACCAAAGGAAGAAAACAGCAGTGTTCAACGATATGAATTCCCATTCAATTACGTGTTGTAGAATAAAAGTGTCGTACTGACAATGACTAAAATATCCGATTTTGTCCTTATTAGTTTGCATTCGGTGTTATCACTGGCAGGATATGCTACGATACCTATACCTGTTACAATGATTCTGTCTTTAAAATCGAGATGAATTATTTGCTCCAATTAGTTGTGATTTGTCAGGATGAGACCTTGTTCTGTATGTATGTGTCTGTCATTTTGTTTAAAGTTGTATTTGTGTCACTTTGTTCAAAGTTGTATGTGTGTATCGTTTTGGTTGAAGTTATATTTGAGTACCATTTTGGTTAAAATTTCGAATTATTTAGAGTTTTGTATGGGCTATAGTGAGTTAACTTATTTGGGCCATGGGAACACACATGACGGGTACGCACCAAATCTGGGGTTTGCTGTCTGTATTGCTGTACTTGGCCACCATATCGTCTGGTTCTACCCCTAAAATCCTTCATCCGATACCGTAGATATAGTTTGGCACCATTGTTTCTTATGTCAATGTTGTTTCATCGTTCATTCTTGTGTGTGAGGACTTTATCTCTATGTTGGAGTGTATTTTTGCCAGCAGCCTTGTCGGTATTGAAGTTGACATCATCTGCCTTTGAAAATACATGCAAGTCAAGGAGCGTATGCACAATCGAACTTCTTCACAACATTATTAGATCATATTGAAAGTGTGTTTCTGCTTAATATAATTAACCTTGGTTTGGTAACTTGTATAGCACTATACCAAAGCACAGAAATTTAAAACAGCTTAGCCCTTGGCCAAAATCTCAAATTACATTTCATTCTCAATTTGCTCAGAATTATTCCCTAGACACTTACTACAATTTGTGTTGCCATAGATCAAAGTCCATATTAGCAAAATTTCAGTGGTTTAGTTCTAACATCGTCTTTAGTGCTCTTGACGGTGCTAATATGCGCAAGGCAAAACCACACTTCTTCAAACATTTCCCATCCATGACATCGTTCCATTGTACCGTTTTGCTAGTTCCGATATTACATATTTTTTTTCCATTCACTTCACATGGGCTATCAGAACTTCGTGTCACAGCGCATTGCTCTTTCCGGGTTTCCCCTGATTGTACATGCACAACTCCGTGCAGTAATTGATTGGAATAGATCACATAGCATGCATTATGCATGTGTTTTTATTTGTTGGTGGTTTGAGGATTCTTTCACAGGTCTACATTTGGCGTGTGTTCGCAATGGAGTATATGGCGATGCCCGGCGGAAACCTAGACTACTTTATAAATATCGTTGAGTGTCCGGTAAAAGTTTGTTAGTGATATGCCTACTG
The DNA here is from genome assembly GCA_023653785.1 of Ophioderma brevispina. Classification (NCBI taxonomy): domain Eukaryota; kingdom Metazoa; phylum Echinodermata; class Ophiuroidea; order Amphilepidida; family Ophiodermatidae; genus Ophioderma; species Ophioderma brevispina. Next base: position 51,967 of record JAMKCH010046766.1, read on the forward strand.
CTATCCGAAACCAATTCGCCCTGCAATTGTCACTACACTACAGTTTGGCAAATGATAATAATACTGGCCTGTACGGAACTGCTCGGATGATCAAAATTTCTCTTCGTATAAGTAACTCTATTTAATTACTGACCAACTATAGTGCCAAAGAAGTTTAAACCAAACTTGTTTATTTCCGTTTATCGTGTTTATACCTTCACCCTATGGAATTTTACAAAATGGAAATTTTAATTAATTTAAACAAGAAATAGACATATGAACATTAAACTATTTGCATTCAATTCCTAAACTGAATCTATTTTAAATATATCTTAAAATGGAAATGTCGATCACATTTGTATCATACATGCATTAAAAAAACTACCTTAGTTTGTCTGAGCTACATGTGCATGGAAATTGGACTAGCGGCCTGATGGGAAAAGAATCAAAATAAATAGTACGCATTATTAATGGACAAAACGACAGTAGATTTTCTTAGAAGAGGGACAATATTACGATACACAATTTCCATTGCTACACTTTTTATTCAGAGAGGAGATTTCTTGTACTACCCATACCTTTGCTACTGAAATTCGGTGTGCCACAAGGCTCTGTTTTGGGACCGTTGCTCTTTACCATTTACAATTCTCCTTGGTCAACTTATTCGCCGGCACAAACTTCAGTTTCATCAGCTAATGAAAATCAGCCCTACTTGTCTCTTAAGAAATCTGATTTGTCATCTGCTGTATCTTCTATTCAAGCATGTGTTGTGGACATTAAAAACTGGACGACACAAAATAAACTGATATTAAATGATTCCAAAACTGAAGTCATCCTCAACCGGTCAAAATTTGATCTCTCTCCAGCTCCTCAGTCTCCAAAACATCAACATATGTTCCAGTAGCATTGAAACAGCCGAATCTGCGACGAATATTGGGGCTATTGAATATTTATCAATCTTTTCCTGGAGATGGCTAGCGCACACAACTGTTGAAAAAAAAACATTGTGTGCTTGGCCGGACTCGAACCGGCAACCTCCGTATTACTAGTGACGGCGTCCTTACCAATTGAGCTAACAAGCCAGGGTTGGTAGAGGAGCGATAGATACATTATCTATAGGTGTTAGGTCCGAAAGGTGTCCATCGCTTTCCTAGCGGATAGTATCAGAACGGTATACTTTACATATACAATTTATATTTGTTTTGAAATTTTTACTACTTAGTTCTCCAGGCAGACAAGGATGAATATTTATTAATCTTTTCCTGGAGATGACCAGCGCACACAACTGTTGAAAAAACCCATGTGCGCTTGGCCGGACTCGAACCGGCAACCTGCGTATAGTCAGGTAGAACCTTCATGTGACCGTACAGTTGAGTATGAACACAATTCTTTTGCTGAAATGATAGATTAGGATGTGTAGAATAAGAATCTGCCGGGTGCCACCTGGGCATCCTTGAGCATTTTGAGAAATCCAAGATGGCGTCGCCATAAATGATAATTATCTATTCAACCCTATTATCAAACTATGGAGTTACTAGATGTACTATAGGATCCAGGGAACAATTGTAACATGACGTCAATCAATATGGCAGCCAACCGGACTCGAACCGGCAACCTCCGTATTACTAGTGACGGCGTCCTTACCAATTGAGCTAACAAGCCACGGTTGGTAGAGGAGTGATAGATATATTATCTATAGGTGTTAGCTCCGAAAAGGTGTCCATCGCTTTCCTAGCGGATAGTATCAGAACGGTATACTTTACATATACAATTGGGGTTATTATTGATGACAAGTACTCTTTCGAGCAGTACATAAGTAACACTTGTCGTGCAATCTACTTTTTTCTTCGCAAAATTAGTAAGATTAGAAAGTACACTGTTAACAATTTCCGTAAATTAAGAAAACAGATTTTCCGTAAATTTACGGGAAAATCTGTTTTAGAAAACAATAAAAATAAAAAACAAAAACATAAAAAATAGCTAAAAATGTTAATTTACGGAAATATTTCAAAAATTTCTGGCAGCAATATTTCCGGACTTTTTTTTTTTGTTCCGTAATTTTAAATTACGGAAAAATTCTGTTAAAATACATATTTTTTTCCATAATATGAGACAAATTTCTGTAAAATTACTGTCAAAGTTCCGTTAATTGACAGAAATTTGTGTAAATTTACCCTAAAAATGACTGGAAATACTGCTGCCAGAAATTTTCGTAAATTTACGGAATTTTTTTAACAGTGATGTTGTCCTTTCCCAAGGACAGTGTGCCACATGGGTTCACTCTGTATCTCATCTAACAACTCGGGATATGCAATGCCTAATACATGTATATGGCCTGCCTGATGCCCAAAACTGCACACTTGTAACAAATGTTCAAAAACTGTGGCAGGTATTAATTATCACAAGGACCAAGAAGTTTTAAAAACTCACAACAGTTTTGCAAACAAGCCTACACTCATACCTGTTCTAATCTATATGTCAATTCAAAATTTGCTCCTTTACCTTAAAAAAACGCAATGGACGTGCCTCAATATCTTCGCCGATTTGTTCACGTTGTTACACCCCAAGTACTCTTCGCTCGTATTACTTCATACTCCAGAATTCTTCTTATCGTATCCAAAACACTGTGATTCTCAAATATGATCCAGCCGGAGATGAGTACAAAAATCTGGCTGCTTCACTGAATTCCGCAAGGTCCTTGTTTGTGCATTGTCGCTTCAGCAATGGGCAGACCAAGAGATGTTCCATTGTCTGTGGTGCTGTTCCACAACCACAGGTAGTGTCCTGATCTGCTTCCAGGTAGCCCCACTTCTGTAAGGAAACCTTAGATCGGCCAATTCTGGTTCTCAATCTGTCGAGGCATCGCCATTCAGCCCATGAGGAGTCAGCTCCAGGTGGGAGATGCTCACCAGGTTCAATACCAATAGATGTTACTTGGTTGATGGCAAGTCTTTCTTTCCACAAGGCGACTCTCTTCAACTCCTTAGAGACTGTTTCAAGATGTTGGAATTTGGTTAAGAAACTCTCTCTGGATTTAAGGCGATTGGCATCAGGTATCTGTCCAGACATAGGGTGCTTCACATTAGATACTTGGCAGCTACGCTCTTGCATGCTCGCTACGCTACGACGGATGTCAGATGGAGCAATTCCTGCTAGGATGTATAAGTTTTCCGTTGGTGTTGGACGGAGGCATCCTGTCATAAGCCGGCAGGAGGCATTTAATGCTGGATCAAGCTTCTTGGCATGGGTTGATCTTTCCCATACAGGGCAAGCATACTCTCCACATGAGTAGCACAGGGCAAGTGCAGTGATCTTAGGTATGTGGCTAGCACCCGATCTTGTGGCCAGTGAGTTTGTTCAGATGTTATTGCGTGAACTATACTTTATTCTTCGTCTTCTCGATGTGGGTCTTTAAGAGAGAGCGCGGTCCAAGGTAACTCCAGGGCAGTAACATGTTATCAAGTTTGCTCCAGGGTGTCCATACCAATAACTTAAGCTGAAATTTTACTTCACGGTTGCGTAGATGAAGCAACACCTGTGTCTTGGATGGATTTGCACGTAAGGTGGTTTTCCTCATAATCAGGAGTGAGTTCATCCAAAGCTTGGAATCCCTCTTCAACACTTGAAGTCTGCATCTTGTGCGCTAATTCCAAGATCGTCTGCATAAAATAAAACGACAGGTTCCTGCACTCCTAGGTTGGTCATTGGAATAGATGATTGAACAGGAGAGTGCAAGCACGCTCCCTTGTGGTAGTCCTTCTTGACATCGCCAACGGCTCTTCTTCGCTCCATGCTGACCAAGACATCCTGTTTGCCATAATGGACTTATCCACATACGTTCGCCGATCATTCTCCTCAGCAGCCCCGTAACCCTTGAAACGCACTTCTACCCCACATCAAGAGGTGCACCAATATGAACAATTTCAAGAGTCCAGCTTAACATATTCTCTTGAAGAGCTTATTCTTCATGACTTTCATAGCTCCATGTTTTCTTTGGATATTTTTTGGTGCTTTTTATTGTTTGAACATTGAAAACAATGAACCAAGAATTTATTATTTGTACCCGGTTGTGCTATATAGTCTAGGCCTCTCACTGTATTGTGGGCTTGATCGGACGTTTCATAAGCCATGCCGGAGATGTGTACTTTAAATTTGAAATTCACAAGTAAGTTGTTTCATGTTATAGAGAGAAAAATCAATAAAATAACATGATTGGACGGGTCCCGGGGGACATGTAGCCTGATTGCTGACAATAAAGCGTGAAGACCCATTGAAGTGTAGCGCTAGTTGCCATACATTGTTGGAAGCCAAGAGATCTTCTCTTAACTCTACTTTTTTGCAGCTCTTTCTTCTTTCTAATCACAACCTATATCCATGCTATTAGGTCCACATGCGTGTGTTACAACGTCGGGAATCCGCCCTGTCTTAACGGGGGAGAATGTGTAAAGTTACTGGATACCCCAATTTTGTGTGTACATGCCCCACTACTTTTACGGGTGCGCCGGTGCGACGGTTAAGGTGTAGTTGTTTTCTCATACGCTATTAATTTAACCATATCATAATTTTACATGAATTAAATCGGTGCAACCCGGTCCTCAGGCTCGACCCCACTAGTCACCCCAATCTAACCCGAGATTTTGATATCACTGGAATTAATCCTTGTATTTTTACCTGCACAGAATGTCTACTAGTACCGAGTTTCTCCGTTTAGTAACACCGTGTATGTCACAATATCCAGTACTTTTTCACTGTTCACTGAGGTTTTTGCCCCAATCAACAAGAAGCTAAACAGCTTATTAAATGCATATTGAACTTTATAGGAATGTCATGGAATTTAGTCTATTCGATGATATTTTGGTAAGAGAATTAAATTTAAACACTTTTCACATGGTTTGCCTAGTCAGGTGAGGTTTTCTTGAGGGCCTGCTATACTGGTTTCCTGGTAACCGGTTACTACCGGTAGGCCGGGTTGTGGCTAAACTGTCACCCCATGGGGTTCTAAGGAAATTCTGGTTACCCTGGTAGAACCAAAAAAGAAGATTACCTTCAAGGGGCACGGTCGGCTCGGAGAGCTTAATGGCGGCCATCCAGCACATTGACGTTAGGAATAGCATCCGGTCTATTATTCTTGCTCCAATAAATCCTCACAAAGTAGTATTGGCTGTGAATGTGAGGCGACTCCGGCCACCCCCGTTGCGGGGACAAAACCGAATTAAAGCTTTGGTTTTATCACTTACTAATACATTGAATTTTTCCCAGTGACCACTAACATTGGCAGAGCCAGAACTTTGTGTTAAACGAAATGATAACAACAACTTGATTGTATTGATTAATTGGAAAACATTTGCAGTAAAATGTATGTTGTTTATCCAATTAACACGAACTCAATGGCTTACTTACCCACCCTCCTCACAAGCCACTTTCCTATTAGATTAAATGTGAAGTATCCATACAACAGAACAAACAAGACCACTCCTAATATAATTACAATTATAAAGATCCTGAAATATCTCTTGTTTAATTTGTCTAGAAACAGAGCCATTCATTTTTGGTGGGGGGTGCAGTAACGAGCCTATTGAACGAGCCTTGTTCTCATCTACATCTGCAAATATTTATTTGTACTACACAATTACTGCTCAGTTAGAATGGTAAATTGGATTCACTGAAATTTTGAATTAAGATATGGCGACAGCCTTGCCTATGAAACACCACCGAAATTATCTGTTAAATCGGGTGGAAATTAATACATTTGCTTGAGCTTTAATTTGCCCTCTAACCACATGATTATGTAACAACCAGTCCCATACATTACTGATATACGTTAAAAACCCGTATTTGCGATAGACCATCTATAGGCTTCTAACCGCCTAAATATTTGCCGATTTCTGATTTTCCGCTCACATCTTCTGCACCGAGCACATTTGTTAACACTTAAGTTTGTAAGAAGGTCCCTTGTGCACTCCCGTTGTTGTAAGTTGTCCACAGGCCCCCTCCCCCTTGAAAACACTTTTGGACGATGGAATGGATTTTTTACAAAAACTCTGGCCATTGATGGGTATTCACACGACCACATAAACTGAAAAAAATTAAAATCGGTTTTTTGCAACGCGCACCCCAATTTTCCCGAAGGTCCTTTTTCCGAAATTTTGGCCCAAATAGGAAAACGGCAATAATTTACATTGGTGAAATAAAAATTTCAAAAAGTTACTCGAATACGATTTAATAAGGAAGGGCAAAACAAATTTTTGAATAAGCGCCACCAAAATGATTATTATAATAACGCCAATGCCGATTTGAATTTTTTCCAACCAAAATATTCGTAACTGATATTTTATGCAATTAATATCAAATTCTTAGCAAAAAGATCTTAACCGTTAAAAAAAAAAATTGGCACACACGAAAAACCATGTTGGGGTCCACATGGACCCCCCTTACACACTAAGTATTAATAATCGTGTGTGGTGCTTTCTCTCCTTTGTATCCGTTTTCGTTCCTTTTTCTCTTCTAAGTTTAGTTTGTTTTGTATAGTTTGTTTGTCCCTTGCTTTGGCTTATCTTTGTTTACGCTTTGCGCCTGAGCTGAACCATTAACTGCGGTTTAGATGCCTTAAGTGATGGTGTAACGTATGCGAAACGTGAAATTCTTTTGGTTTTCGATCAAACACACACACACCGAACGCATAGCATCTAAACCTGCCTAATTATCTGTTGGCTAGTAATAACTATGTGGTAATATCATGAACATAAATACTTCAAACTCTCGTGGAAATGTATTTTGCAAGTAAATTTAAATTATCGCTTTCTATTATTGTATTTGAAAGATACCCATGAGCCGTTATTCGTTCTAACTAATGACGGCTCATTCCCGAGTTGAAAACATTTGGATGTTTATATTTCGTAACACAGTAAAAACAGGGAAGAGTTCCAGGGGGGAAGGAGGTGTCAGTTTTGTGGCAATTTTGGGAACAAGGATTCCTGACATTACTCAATTACTGCTCAGGTTAGAGGGTCATATTGGATCAACTGAAATTTTGAATAAAATATGGCGACAGCCTTGCATATGACCACCGAAAATTAAATGTTTGAAATCGGGTGTAATTAATACCAATTGCTGGGGGCTTGAATTTGCCTCTACATGATTATGTAACAACCATTCCCATACCTTACTGATATCCCGAATTAAACCCGATATTGGCGATAGACTCCATCTACTAGGCTCTAACGCGCTAAATAATTTGGCTGATTCGGATTTCCTTCCCGCTCACAAGGTCTTCTGCACCGATCACATTTGTTAACACTTAAGGTGTATAAGGTCTTGTGGCCCATCCCGTTTTGTGTATAATGGGTCCCCATTCCCCCTCCCCCCCTCGAAACATTGACATTGGAATGTTTTTAACCAAAACTCCTGGCCATTGATGGGGTATATCAACCCGGACCATCATAACAGGAAAAAAAGTAAAATCGGTTTTTGCAACGCGCACCCAATTTTCCCGAAGGGCTTTTTTCCATAAATATTGGCCCCATAATAGGACAAACGCAAATAAATTTACATTGGTGAAATAAAAATTCAAAAAAAAAGTTACGAATACGATTTAAGGGCAAACACAAAAAGTTTGACATAGCGCCACAAAATGATTAATTATAATAACGCCAAGGCCGATTGAATTTTTTCCACAAAATATGCGTAACTGATATGTATGCAATTATATCAAATTATGAGCAAAAAGAATCTATCCGTTAAAAAATGGCACACGAAAAACAAAATGTTGGGTCCACATGGACCCCCTTATACACTAAAATTAATAATCGGGTGTGGTGTTTATCTTTGTAGTACGTTTCGTTCCTTTTCATTTACAGTTTAGTTTGTTTTGTAGTATTTTGTTTTTGTCCGCTTGCTTTGCTTAGCTTTGTTAGCTTTGCTGCCTGAGCTGAGCACATTAACGGTTTAGAGGCCGTAAGTGATGTGTATACTTGTAAGCGAAACGTGAAATTCTTTGTTCGATCAAACACACACCGGACGCATATGGCAATCTAAACCTGCCTAAGTATCTGTGTACGTAAATAACGATTTGTAAATATCATGAACAAAATACTTAACTCTTGGAAATTCTTTTGCAAGTAAATGTAAATTATCCGCTTTCTATTAGTGTAATTGAAAAGATACCCATGAGCCGTTATTCGTTCTACGGAAATGACGGCTCATTCCACGAGTTGAAAACAACAATTGGATGGTTTAGTTCTGTAAAAAAAAGTAAAAAACAGGGGAAAGAGTTCCGGTGGGGATGTGGCAGTTTGTTTGGCAATTTGTGGAACAAGGATGCTGACATTACTCAAACTTATGTCAGTGTTAGAATGGGATATTGGTTCAACTGAAATTTTGATTAAGATATGGCACAGCCTTGGCATATGAAACACCGGAAAATTATATGTGTGAAAACGGGTGGGAAATTTAATACCATAGGCTTGGCTTGAATTTGCATTACATGATTATGAACAACCAGTCCCCATAACATACTGATATCCCGAATTAAACCCGTATTGCGATAGACTCATCTATAGGCTTCTAACGGCGCATAAATATTTGCTGATTCTGATCCCGCTAACCATCTTCTGCACCGAGCCACATTTGTTAACACTTACGTGTGTATAAGGTATTGTGCACTCCCGGTGTGTATAAGGGGTCCACCATTGCCCCCTCCCCTCTGAAAACACTTTGACGATGGAATGTTTTACCAAAAACTCTGGCCATTGATGGGGTATATCAACACGACCACATAACAGGAAAAAAATTAAAATCGGTTTTTGCAACGCGCACCCAATTTTTCCCGAAGGGCTTTTTTCATAAATTTTGGCCCATAATAGGAAACCGCAAATAAATTTACCTTGGTGAAATAAAAATTCAAAAAAGTTACTCGAATAAAGGCATTTAAGGGCAAAACAAATTTTTGCATAGCGCCACCAAAATGATTACTTATAATAACGCCAAGGCCGAGTTTGAATTTGTTTCCACAAAAGTAGGGCGTATAACTGATATTTATGCAATTATACTCAAATTCTGAGCAAAAAGAATCTACCGTTAAAAAATGGCACAGCGAAAAACAAAATGTTGGCGTCCAACATGGACCCCCTTATACACCCTAAGTATTAATAATCGTGTGTGGTGCTTTCTCTTTGTAGTCCGTTTTCGTCCTTTTCTTAACAGTTTTATTTTGTTTTTGTATATTTGTTTGTCCGCTTGCTGTGCTTTAGCTTTGTTACGACGCTTGCGCTGAGCTGAGACCACAATTAACGAGGTTTTAAGATGCCGAAGTGCTGGTGTACGTATGCCGAAAACGTGAATTCCTTTTGTTACTACATCAACACACACCGGACCATTTGCAATCTAAAACCTCCTGCCTAATTATTGGGGCTAGCGTAATAACTATTTGGTAATATCTGAACCTAAATACTTAACTCTTGGAAATATTTGCAAGTAATGTAATTACGCTTTCTATTATTGTAATTGAAAAGATACCCATGAGCCGTTATTCGTTCTACGAATGACGGCTCTTCCACGATTGAAAACCATTTGGATGTTTAGATTCTGTAAAACATTAACAACGGTGGAAGAGCTTTCCAGGGGGGAGGTGGGCAGTTTATGGCAATTTTGAACAAGGATGCTGACATTCCTGCCAGCATTTACCAAACTTGAAAAGCATGTTGTCATCGGACCATTGCTAATATTTGCTAATCCCGGCTAATCCTCTTTCACTGCCCTGCCATACCCCGCATTCCTACGTGGACGATTTTTGGTGGACGAGAACAGATTTATCCTTAATTGGACCAAACTAAGAATGGCTGGACTACAATGTTTCTCTATGGTCAATCATGTTATGGTTTAATAGGACTGGAGACTTATTTTGGTAGCTGTCAATCAACACTTTGATCTAGCGGGGTCCCGAGATCGCACCCTCGCCAATGGCACTTTCCATCAACTAAGAAACGTGGAGTTTCCAAAGTTTTCAAAAACACGGCCTGTTTTCAAATGTTTGTAAAAAGATTACTTCAAATAATTAAAATTTGCTTAAGCGGTAGATTAAAATGAAAGATTTGGGACTATTGAACAACACGTATGGGACCAATATCTGTAACTACAAGCTAAAGACAATGCCTCTGAATACCGTCTGAAATGCTTTTGAATTTGTGTCGCAAAACATGCTAAGAATAACACTGTAAACAATCTGTCATGGATGTGAACACCATTGCTTTTGCTGTTCCAGAAATGCCACAAAAACCTGCCACCCGCGAGTCCCCCTCCCCTGGAACTCTTCCTGTTTTTAATATTTTACAGCATGTACATCCAAATTGTTTTTCAAACTCGTGAATTGAATTCAGTAATGGTCCTTTTCCATTATGGTTCATTTTTTTTCATTCCATTGTGTCCCTTTAGGGTATCCAGGGGCAAAGCACTGGTGGAAGGCCACCCTGGGACAATAGCGTTTTTCACAAGCAAATTTGACATTATTTGCACTCATTCTGGTGCAATCTGAAGGCTAAAACTATTTGTTTTTTACCCGCGGTTGTGCGTGATCCCCGGGGGGGGGGGGCACTTGTATTCAAGGTGGATATGATGCGTGCAATCACTAAGAAAACGCGTAAAGGGTGTCTTTTTTTCCAACAGGCGATGGTACGCGCGGTACATCGTTTGTCAAAACAGCAAAATATGAAAAAAGGGTATGGTTTTTGTCTTAACCCGAATTCATGGTATCAATCATTAAGCATGGATCAAAATCATCCAAACCAAAGAACAAATCTTGTAATCGGAACTTGGGAAGTACAGGCAAAGCAAGATATAAAGGGTATATTTTACGATTCAACACACTGCGTACTTGTTGAGGGTAATTATAAACAGATTAAAAATTATTGTTTAGGGTATTTTAGCTGTTTTAGTCGGTGATGAAAAATACGTGTTTAGGGTTGCATTTGAAAAGTCCATGTCACGCATCATATCCACCATTGAATATACAGTTGCCCCCCCCCCCGGGGCGTGATCTCTCAGCACTCCATGGATACTCCACGGGTGAAATTTCAAAATATGCCGAACTTGCGATAGACTGCGTAATTGTAGTTTTGTAACTCATTTACTCACAGATAAAATGCCTCTTGTGGGGAAGAGGGAATTCCGTAAACACGTTATATGGCGATTTCAGATAAGTATGCAAGCATGATGCGAACGGACCATTATCCCGATGTAGTCACAATGGATACAATTCAACTATAGAAAACTGGAAATGATTTAGATACAAATAGGAGCCACATCCAATAATAATTTCGGCAGGACTTTCATTTACATTTTCCATGACGCCACTCAAAAATTGAGTGGACTATTTTGATTTAAAAAAGAAACGCGTGCTTTAGTCTTACTCTCAAGGATAAACATAACGCAATTAAATATTAGGGCCTAATATGAATAAATACATCAAACAACAGATAAAGGACCAACAAATGTCACAACGTCAAAAGTTGGACCCCCCCCCAACTAACAAGATTGTGAACAAGTTCTTTGACATCCTGGTATTAGAGCGGTTTAAATGTCATATGCAATACGAGTACGCGAAAACGAAAGCTTCTTTTATTCTGTCGATTCAAAGGGAATTTCACATTCCCGAGTACACGCGTCGCATCAGATCCTCGTCAGTTAATTTTACCAAAGATCTTTTTTTTGTTGTGGTTGATATGGGCTAATGAAGAGATGTGAATACATTCACCAAGGATTCTGAAAGCAAAATACCATTTTAGTGTCGCCATGCATAACGGCAGGAAGACACCAGGGATCACTTTGTCCATTGTTGTTGTCTGTTGATGTCTGTGATTGTTATGTTGTGTAGTCTGTTCTTAAACGTTGTAAAAAAAACGGTTAGCGTTTGACAGGTAATATCCGCATACTTCGACGAATTTAAACCAAGCTTGAGTCTAGGGGCAACATGGATCCATCATTTGTTGAAGAGG
>JAMKCH010046767.1:0-11564 GCA_023653785.1 Ophioderma brevispina
TACAGTTTATGTGAAATACTACACCCCTCTATCTGACAAAACACTTCTTTAGTGTAGTCCCCAGACACCAGAGTTGTGTCGATCGCCTTGTTTATGGAATGGCTTAAGGCGGAAATGCCATCGAACTCTTCGATGTCGAATTTTTCTGTGAGGTTGTAGTTAAAGGCGGACTAAGAGATTTTTGAAATATAATTGTTGTGTATTTATTAAAAAATCGTTCAAACGAGAATAAACGATAGTCCCCTAAAATGCCCCAATTCCAGAGTTTAAGAGAATTCAGATTTTTCGTTTTCAGGCCAGTATATATTTATATGTAGTAGAAAACAGTGTCAGAGGATACTGTGGTATAACAAAAAATCGGATCTGGAAATTTATAAAAAGTGATACAGAGGTCTTTTGAAGGACTTCGATTTGAGCTTAACTATTTCAAACATATGGTACCAGCATTATGTACATCAAAAAACACAATTTGTTTGGAAAATTGAGGGTGCTCTCCTGGAATTCTGAGTCAGCCTGTAATTTTAAACAAATAACTAATGAAAAAATATTATTTTTTACAACTTAAATAAAACGTTCAATATTAATAAGTTCCCTTGACAAAGGTACATTTTTATGGAAAAGTTAGGATCTTTAACCAGTTACAAAATGTAAAATGACACTGCAATGTTACACATTTAATGTTGCAAAAAAATCACACAACAGTTAACCTCCTGAAAATGACGCCATTGATTAAATTAATGACAATAAAAATGACGCTTTCGTGATCTGGATTTAACAATAGAGAAAATCCTTGAGAGAAGTACCACATGTCAGTCAAAAACACAGGAAATACCACAGACACTTGATTGGTACCAATGGATAGCTATGGTCATCTTTCTTCCATGCTAGCAAAATTTGGGGGGGGGGGGGAAAGTACCAACATGCAAGATTTACGCACAATGGCCTTTAAAGTACATTTCGGCAAAACTGTCATTCCATGTACAGTTAGGTGAGGAAAATTTCAGGTTCAAATAATGATGCATTCATTCAAGTATCTTCCAGTGACTTTTCCTTGTTTTTTGTGCTGCAGAGATGATGCTGTTGCATGCGCGGTCTCATTAATCAGAAAATCTAGCATTGAGATGGAGAAACATGTCTTTCAGAAGGCAAGGAATTAGGGTAAGAAGAGCACATTTACCCACCACCCAGGGCTCTCAGCTTGGGGAGGGGCCCCTTATATTTTGTTATCACCCCCCCCTCCATTCCCTCCTCCACAGTGATCAGTGAATTTTGTGCAAAATTTTGTTTTTTAAATCTCCAAATTTTGCATGTCCCCCCCCAGAATTCATTCCCCCCCCCCAAAAAAAAAAAAATTAGTTTGCACCTTCAGAAAAAGAGTTTCTAGAAAAAAAAAAAAAAAAACAACTGCCGCCAATGCCTCAAGATGTGAAATTAGGACCCATAATTTCACGAAAGTAGAGACCATAAGCTATTTCCGGCAATTAGATTTTGGGCCAAATCTGACACATCACCCATAAACATCGGATTCCAGAATCAAATTTTGAGAAATTGGGCAGTCGGTCAATATTAGAAACAAAAATGTATCGAACAGTGAGTCCAAGGACAGTTGGTAATAATTGTAGTCACACTGCATTTGGAGACAATTTTGTTTATACCATTAAAAGGAAACATTTCCTGGGCCTTAATATCATTATTTTGTAAACACTTGGGGTTTCACACCACTAAACGCTGCTCCCATTCATTCCTGTACACCTGGGCGAGACGGAAAAAGTCATTTCTCCTCAATGGAAATCTAAGACCTTAAAGCTAACATTCTGCTGAAGATAATCATATCTCCTCCACATCAATCATGAAACTTGGGTTAATTATCCCCAAATTTTCGAGCTTTTAGCTGCACCGTGAAGACGAATGCACCGTGACCCTGGAGGTCACAGCACGTTTTCAGTCAGGGTTTCCGTAAGAATATGGTTAAAATTGGGTTGTCGGATCAAAATAACTCATGAATTTTTTTTTGATATTCCTACAGATTTTAACTTAATAGCTGAGGCAACCATGATTGCAACCCAGATCTTGCCATTTCGCTCAGTTTTAGGGGTATACTTAGGCGAGGCACCAAAAACAAACCACCTCATTTGCAGTGGGGGCCTGGACTTACCGGTTTCTCATGTTATTTACTGGTGTGATCCTTGGTTATCAAATAGCAGACGATATGTAAAAAACTATTCTGGAGTTGGTAAGGTGTACTCCATAACTTGATAAGTTAAAATCTACTCCATCGAGACGGTCACATTCCTGAACACAGCGTGGTGATTTTAAAGGTGCTTGTTCCGATTTATGTCTGTTGTGTTCTACTTGCTACGAAATGCCTGGCACTAGCACATCTGCCTCATCAAGTACCGTGGAACAAATTCTTGCGGTTGGTGGTAGAAGCAATAAGGCAATGGGCAAAGCACTGTCAATTACTGTGCAATATGATGGTTAACCATTAAACAGTTTTTGTGTCGCCTGCCCTTTTCTTTTTTTCTTAAAAAGTTAAAAAAAACTTTTCTAAAAACAAAAAAAAATGGCAGGAAGGACAAATCGGGATCACTTTGTCCACCGTTATTGTCTGTTGTTGTAGTTTGAGGTATGTTGTTGTTCTCTGGTGTGAAAAAGGGTTAACATTGGCCTGTAATATCCTCATACTTTGATGGATTTAAACCAAACTTGGTCACAGGTGCAACAGGCATCCCTCTGTTGATGAGGTCAAGGGTCACATGCCAAGGTCAAAGGTCATGTGAGGTCAAGTTGTAAAATAGGCTGAAAATGTAAAATGACATTGAAAAGTTGAAGTCTCCAATTGGAAGCAAACCTGCATCATAGGTACAACATGGGTCCCTCAATTGTTGATGAGGTCAAAGGTTAACATACCAAGTGTCAAAGGTCATGTGAGGTCAAGTTGGTAAATAGATGAAAATGAAATTGACCTATTAGAAAAGTTCATTGGAACCAAAACTTGGTTTATGGAGTGTACATGCAAACCATCATTCGTTTATGAGGTCTAAGGTAACATATCAGGTCAAACAACATGTTAGGCCATCATTCACTAACCGCGACGGCAGGAGACACACGTGTCCGAGGACCGGTATGTTTTTTTGTTTATATTCAAATTTCAGGATGGACAATAAGAAAAAATATGGCTTTCATCTGCTATAAAAATTATACTACTGAGTAACTCATCATCATCATCATCATCCTCCGTCGGCTTCGGAGCAGGCGATTACAAGATTTCTTCCATGCACATCTATCTTTGGCAAGGTGGCTATCTTGCTCATCAGCTTGTCTCATGCCTTTATCATACCCTAGCACACGGATGTAGGCTAAATACGAGGTGCGTGGAGTACAGTCTCCTTTTGCATGAGGTGGTATGTAGAGAGCGTATTTTCTAGCAGGCTATTCCTTGGCAGACGAAGGATGTGTGTCCAAGGAAACGCAGCTGGCGATGTCTTACACGGTGGATAAGAGGCTAGTGTTGGTCATGAATATAAGATGGTGTTTGAGACACGGTCTTTCCGTCTCATGTCCAGCATAATCCTATAGCCAGAGGTAGCAAATGCGTTGATCTGCTTTCCATGTCTTGTGATAGCACAGGATTCACGGCCATAGAGTAGGATGGTCATACAGGTAGTGTTGAATAAATGACTTTTGCAGAGATGGATAATTGGGAGCTTTTCCCAACTTGACGTTCTAGCTTCCAAAAGGCACTCCATGCTAATGCTTTTCGTTTGAGGGTCGCTGCAGCAGAGCATTTTGTAGAGCCAAGATATTGGAAATCTGTTCACATGGTTGATGGATTCAATCAACCATGTGACCATACTCATCCAACAACTTCAAGTTATGGTGAATCCATCCTGAGTAATCGGGGGGATCCCAAAGACATAGGAACATGGCACCTCGTACCACTACCGCACCTTGAAAGAATGGAAATTGCGGCGTGCACTATATCACCCCATTAAATATTTTAAGAGAGCTATATCACCTGGCCACACCTCAAAACCAAGTGCCTGGGTTTTGGAGTAAGGCCGAAAGAAAAAATGTTGGTTTGGCATCACAAAAGGCATTTATTTTTAAAGATGAAATGTTTAAAATGATTTAACTGCTTATTCTATTCACACCATGTCACCCCATAAAATTGAGTATAAAAAACAGATCTAATTGATTGCCGCATCTGCTTAAAGCAGCACTGGGCACATTTTCACCAAATAGAAATTTTCTCCAATTTGATCGCCAAATGATTAGTCTAGGCCATTGGAAGAAAAGAATAGATTTACATATAAAATAACATACCCCAAAAGAACATGGACATAATAAGAGGCTAAAGGACACAGGTAATTTGTAGCCAACTTTAAGCTTGCTGTAACTAATCAACAAAAGGCATACAAATATATAGACTGTCTACGTTGATATTTAAACCACAGAGGTCACAGGACGGGTCAAACTGGGTTCATGCCATGGGAATCAGGCTTAGATGTGTATTTTCTGGTGTTAAACATCATTTCTGTTGTCTGCTAATGTTGCCATGCAGCGACATAATAAAAATCTTTGTTTACCCATAAGGGTGCTGATTTGGTCTTAAACAGGCGAGGGCTAATGTAAAAGCTTTACAACCATGGATGCAAGATTATCAAATTTGAAAAATCGTGAGGATGCACTATTTTATAAAATGTGCCAGTGTCTCTTTAAGCATGCACCCGGTTTTCTAAACCTCATAACTGTATCCATGCATGGTGAAGGGCAGGGGGGTAGGATGTGCCAACCTAACAGCAACAGCAAATTCAAAACGGCATCAATTTCCGGGTGCTAGTCTTTTCAAAGACTTACCGTAGGAGGGTGCTCTTACGCATATCGAACGGTTACACACAGACTTGACTAAAGACTAGGCCTGGTCACGAATATTTAAATCTTAAATGACCATTATTGGAAATTA
This sequence comes from Ophioderma brevispina, assembly GCA_023653785.1. Classification (NCBI taxonomy): domain Eukaryota; kingdom Metazoa; phylum Echinodermata; class Ophiuroidea; order Amphilepidida; family Ophiodermatidae; genus Ophioderma; species Ophioderma brevispina. The sequence goes on from JAMKCH010046767.1 coordinate 4,967, forward strand.
CACTATTTTGCAGCGAGGTTAATCCACTAACCTCGACGGATTTTAACATTAATAATTTTTCCCTAAATTATCATATGATATTTGTAAGATCTTTTGAACGAAGGTTTAAGAGTTGATTTTGTAATGTCACTGAGACAGAGACTGCTATAGTAAATGCACGTAACAGTTCCCCAAATTGCCGTTTGGAAATCCCCAATGCCCAAATCGAGTAAGTTGTGTCCTACCCCCCCTGGTGAAGGGCAAGGGATAGAAGAAAGCCGTGGCAAAGGAAATGTAATGTTGGGAACTGAATTGAAAGGGCTAAGGTTTGGTTCCTTCTTGGAGTGATTGGACTGTTGAGAAATTGTTTCCTTTTCCTAAATAGTGAATTTTCAAGAGTCTTTATTTTCACACCTATTTTGCAGATAATTTCAGTAAGAAATTAATAATACTTCAAGTTCCTTTGCCTTTAAACCGCTATCAGGCCTTACGAGGTAAAAGGAAATTTAGATATGTTAAATTTATTTATATATTTGGCTAAGAACATCAATAACAATATACATTACAATCAGAAAAAAAATTCAGGCATGTGATTTCTCCAACTCAATTGCTGGACAGCCCAATGCCCACAGTTATAAAATAATTAATAATTTGTTATGTATATTATTGCACAGAAAATTTCATTTTAAACAGGAAATAGGACTGTCATATGCCTTTTGAAAGAGAATCTAACATGTCAAAGAACCCCTTAATACCATATACCCAACACCATACCACATGCTACACACCGTCCAACCCACCTACATGTACCCCACCCTACCCACTCAATAACACAACCCTTCAGAAAAGTAGATGTTCATATATAAGAAGTCCCAAGGATGCAAAAGGAGGTATTGCCATCATTTGTCATGCGCTACTGCATAACACCAGTACAGTGCATGACAGATCAATTGTAAGCTTCATTTGCATCTTGAGATTTCTATTGAAACATTTACCACAAAGAGCACTGTTGCGGAAATTCAAGTAGGATCTGCATGCTTGATAATTACAATCATATCGATGGAACCCAATGTTTGATGTTAACAGAACACCATGTTATTATAACAGTAGATTGAACTCTTCCATATTTGGTAATTTTTACAATTGTGCCCTCTGTCAGAACTAAAGCAACCACATATGATGTATGATATTATATTACGCATTACAGTTTCATGGTTCCTGGGGGAAGGAAACGCAGCTAAAGAAATATTTACCAAATTCATAAATTCGCAATGCATTATTTTATGTATAATTAAAAAAAAATGGTAGTTTTTTATGTGAAATACAGAAGCACTTATGAAACCTCGACAAATATAATTATAATTCAAAAACAAAAAAACACGCGTTTTTTTTTTAAAAAGAACCTTTTCAGATTCTTTTGTGTCAAACAATTTGGGTTCTAACTGCCATACCTCAGCCAAGTTCAGGAAGTGTTTATGTAAATAAAATTCATATGAAAATTTTCAGCCATGTGAATTACCAGGGTAATAATAGAGCACACCGACTTCCTGGTATAGCTTGAACTAATGCTAATGATGCTAAAAAGACATGTGCACATGATGTGCTATATAAACCATCACCATATTCCGTTTTGTCTTTCACAGGAAGAAATATCTAGCTTTGTGGCACGGCTAATCCTTCACAGGCGAGAACGATAGTAAGTATTGTTGTTTTTTGATTTTAGTAACAAAATTAACCTAACCAAAGTGTGGGAAACTTTATAGAAGAGTTATAACTTTAAAATGAAGATGAACAGGAAGGTTATGTGTATGTAAATGTGTGTGTGAGATGTAAACGCTATAGAATTGGTATTTGCCTGTGACAGGGGCAAAATAAGGTAGGTGTCTGGTTGTCTAAGTTTCCAACAGGAAAACTTCAAAATAATTGCAGGTTGTCATGTTTGGTAAACACTTGTTAATGGATGGTAAAACCCACTTAATTGTTATAGAAATTGCTCCTGATTATGTGTTCATTTGTTCAACTTGATTCACAACCCTTAACAAAAGTACTAAGCCAATCAAATAATAATACCATCATGGATATTAATTGGCTGGCAAGTGAACATTTCGCATATAGCTGTTAAGGCCGAGGTCTTCCCGAAAAAGTAATTATGGTGTGGGCAGTTTAATTTGTCGTGAAGAGAGTACCGGTCCCCAAATCATAGTTTATTTTCTATTCTCTAAACAGCTTTATAATTAAGGTATCTTTAACCACCCATTGCGATCCTTAGGGCTCTAAATACAACAAGAAAGTACTGTCACTTCCCAGTGAGTACTTGTTGAAGGGAGTCCCCATTTCAAAAATTTTGAGATTTTTTTGCATAGTTGCATGGGAAAATTGGATAGTAAAACTCTACATCTCACTGGTACTAGTTTAGTGGGTAGAGGGGGTCTCGGCACCCCCTGAAAGAAATTTCAATCAATGTCTCTATATCAGAAAGAATGCGTGGAAAACGCTAGCTTGTTAAAAAAATTCGAAAATTGTCCAGTGGCCATTGTAGGTAAATTTATGCAAATAGCATCGCCATTACAGAAAAAAAAATTAGTTTTTCCCGATTCACAACAATAAAACAAAACTTGTTCTTCTAGAGCCATTAGGACCGCTTGCCATGCATTATTGGATTGTTGTGTGCTTTCGGATCAAGATGGTTAACCAACATGGGGACGCCTCAACAGATCTCAAAGTATAAAAGTGCTAAAGCCTGTATTATTTAGTCGTATAGTCAGAAAATGAGAAATTAAATTAAGGGAAATTGTTTCGACTATAAGAAATTCTATCGGCCTGTTTTGCGTAGTGAGTATATTTAGCATTCAATATGGCGGCACAATTGTCCGCATTCAAAATGTTATAAAAACAAAAAAACACGCGTTTTTAACCTAATTTTAAAAAAAAAAATGTGAATTAAAGTATTGAGAAAAGTGCGTTTGACCAATTAACACCCAAAGCTGGTATTTTTGTTTGGTTACTTATTTGAAAACGAAGATGGGGGCTTAATATCACCGAGTGCAAAAACTCATGAAGCAGCTTTATTAGCCGCATCTGATTTAAGAAATAATGGCTGGAACAAAAAAAAAAAAAAAAAAAAAAAAAAAATAGCAGATATGAGTTACTATGATATTAGAAATATTTTAATTGGCACTTTATCATTCTTTTTGGGTGCTATGTCTAGATATACGCAAAAATAGATAATTTTAAGGTTTAAATTATTTGAATGTGGCCATATTGACCGCCATCTTAATTTGAACAAAACAACATTGCCAGCCGGTGTTTATACTGGTCAATGCATAGATCTCATACTTTGATTTAGACTTTATTATTATTGTGAGATGGACATCTCCAGTTAGAAGGACATTTTCCTGGGTTCAAAAGATCACGATGGAAGAAATTAGTCGTTGAGTGAATTTTAGGAATGCCTTCATATAAAACGTATAGATATTAGTTTCTTGTTGTCAAAGGATAAACTCTTATTAATTTAAAATTATTTTAATTCTTGGGTTTGTGGTAAATGTGAAGGGTGGTTTTTTAAATTATTCTTGTGGTGATGCTTTCTTTGGGGGGGTCGGGGGTGGGTTGTGTGGGCTGTTGATTTTTTGTTTTTTTGTTTTGTTGTGTTTTTTTGTTTGTTTTTTTTTTTTTTTTTTTTTTTTGTTTTTTTTTTTTTTTTTTTTTTTTTTTTTTTTTTTTTTTTTTTTTTTTTTTTTTTGTTTTTTTTTTTTTTTAAAAAAAACTTTTCTTTTTTTTTTTTTTGACTATATACTATTAAATCTTAACAAAAGTATACATCGTTTTTGTTTACAGATCGTGGAGCGGCCATTGTTGGATGCCCATTTGATCCTGAAGCAGGCAAAAAAATACAAATGTGATCGACAAGAGTTCGCAATGCCTCGGAAACAAAATTTTGTGTTTCTTGTGTTGATATATGGTTTTTCTGTAAGGGCGATCCCTAATTTGCTAAATTACATAAAATAATGGTTAGATGGGACATTTTGAATTTTTTTTTTTAACATAGCTAATCGTTTTCTAGGCGTTTTTTCTGATATAGTGACATCGATTAGAAATTTGGGTGCACGAGACCCCTTCTACCCACCAACTATAAGCTCGGACCTTGTCTATAGGTATGTATCGCAAAAGAAGGAATTTTGTGATTAGAAATTAATGATTATTGGAGTGTGGGCAGACGTTCGATCCTAGCAGGACTTCATCAAAGGCAAACTGACAAAAACAAAGGATAAGACAAACCATATATACAGAAATGGAACAACAAGATAGAAACCTAGCAAAAGAAAACAAAGGAGAGAACGGAAAAAGGATGGGTTGATGGGTAAAGAAACTGGGAGGGAAGTGACCCCCAAAGAGAACAAAGGAAAAGTAAAGAAAAGATATGTGATGATAACCAAGAAATCAATGGGGCAGGCGAAGTGGAGGCGATGAGTGATGGGCAAAGGGACAGGGAGGTTCTGGCTGAACTAGAACAGTATAGAGTTAACCCTACCCGGAACGGCCCCGGGGATTTTGCCGGAACATGTCCAGAGCAGATGCAACGAGAGCATTCATTTATTTTTAAAGGCCCAGTTGCCATGAAAAAATTTTGCATTTCATTTGCTCAATGAGAAAAATCGCGTTTCAATGAGAAACATCGCGTCATTTTCCGGAAAGACCGCACAGATGAAAGAGAAACATCGACGTCCATTTTCCGGAAAGACGTCCCAGATGCAACGAGAAGCATCGGGTGCGAATGCAATGAGAAGAAATTGAGCATTTGAGGCAAAAGTCTGAGATGCAGTGAAAAACATCGCGCCATTTCCGGAAAGACGTCCAGATGCAACGAGAAGCATAGCACGTCATTTCCGGAAAGACGTCCCGGATGCAACGAGGAAAATCGCGTCATTTTCCGGGAAGAGTCCGATGCAATGACGTGCAATGAGAGTCATTTGCGCGACAAAAAATAGTGGGACGGGCCGAGATGCAACGAGAAACATTCCGGACCGGTACAACCATTTTCGTTGCACTCAAGGCGTATGGGAGGGTTAGGGTTATATGAACAAGGGGATGGAGTGAGAAGAAAGGCAAGTCAGCGGGGTATGGACGGGTAAAGCTGAAAGAGAATAGGGATAATGGTAGCTAAGGAGGGAGGATAGGACATAATGATCAAAGGATGGGGAAAAGAAGACTGGAAATGAGAAACCTGAAAAGAGAGTAAAAAGGGGGGGTTAAGTATGAGTATAGTATTAGTAAAGTATTCCCATCCGTTAACCCCCCCCCCCCCATTGGCATATTCTCAATGGAGGGACATAAATTGGCATTCCAGCTCCACTGTTAAAGTACTTTTAAGTATTTTAAAATCGCCGATATGCCGATGCTAAATACAAAATGCTTGTTTTAGACAAATACACCATGTGAGCATTACCATCACAGGTATAGTACTAGACAATTAAAAACAACTGCAAAAAATTCAAATTTGAAATTGGGGTGTACTATTCAAAAATAAACGGTCCCAAAAATAAGACCCCCCTGGGATGACCAGACTTTGTCATGAAAAAACTCAATTGATGGGTATATGCATCCACTTATACAGTAATTTTATTGTTGGCAGGAAAGCATTTTTCCATGTAATACAGTTCATATTTGTTGAAGGTAAGCCTTTTCTAACAACAAGCCATTGTGTAAAAAATGGTTTTCAAACCAGACCAAAAAAAGTTGACCACTGTACAACTTTCTAAGGTGCCAACATGTTGACAAAAAGTTCATTACTTTAAGTCTGCTTCAGTTTAGTTGAGGGCGCGTGTTTCAAACGGTTGCATTGAACATAATGATCATTTCCTTCTTTGTCGATGCTTATTATTCAACTTCACCATTTTCTTGGTCTCCTTGCATGTAGGCAATATTCATTGGCTATCCTGTCTGGAGAAACATTACGTTTCTCGGTTGCCCTCGTCTTCTGTTAACGCCCTCTAATTTGACGAGTTGAAAAAGAAGATAGTGAGACGAGTCATTATTTTTATAACAGGGAGTAATTCCTGAATACCCTGCGCAGGGGTGACAGTGTTAGTTGGTTGTTTGAGTTTATGTATTTAAAGGAGTTTGTGCGAAGGGTTTTTCGTGTACTCAATGAGTTGCGCTATTTGGAGAGATAGCTATATGTTGTATTGTATGGAAGTTGTGGTGTTGACGGGTATTCTTTTCGCAAGATAGTGTGTTGTTAGAGTGGATGTGTGTAAAGATATAGTGAGTGAAGGGGTATTGTTTTGTGGGTATGTTGGTGTTAGAATCGGTTGTATGTGTTGATTATTGTTGAGGTAGGTGTATATGGTTAGGTGAGTTGCGGTCGGCGCGTCAAAGTGCCGCGGTCGGAAATGCGTTTTGCGATTGTCGCGGTCAAGGGGTTGTTGTAGGTTTATTTTTTTTGTGGAGGGGTAGGTGATGGTGTAGGTTGGCGGGTTGCGGTCGGCCGGCATAGTGCCGCGGTGGAAGATTAGGGTTTTGTGGTTAGTCGTGGACAAAGTGTTTTTTTGTGTATTTTCGGGTGGGGTCGTAGATGCGATGGTTGCAGTGTTAAACTGGTTTTGTGTGGTGATATTGG
>JAMKCH010046768.1:0-35384 GCA_023653785.1 Ophioderma brevispina
GTTTTGCGTTAGAACAAACAGACATCAATTGCCCGATTTATTTTTGTCTTCGCAGCATCAATGGTTAAATTTATATCATTTAGTGTTCTAAAATGCCTCGGTCTTAAAAGATTATTACTGCAGGCATCAAAATAAACCAAAACACATTTGTGCATTTTTTTGTACACGTGGAGTAAAACTTATGACGTCATCAAATTTGGCCAATAGACGACTAGGTGTACATACTTTGAAATTTAAACATATGTATTTCCGTACTTCGAACATCCAATGATATGAGAAGTGTTAAAATGTGAATAAATTGAATAAATATGTGTTTACCAGAGAGAAATAGTACGTATTTTAGACTTCGGATAAACAGAGAAATTACGTTTGAGAAATATTGCAATTGAACACTCTAATTTTGTCATGTGTCACATAAGAAAAAATGCAAATTAAAAAGTACTCTAACACAATGTAAAATACCTATTAGGCTTCAAATAAGTGAAATGGACAGCTTGTGAAAGACTTTTTCCAAATAATATGGCAAGAAAATAAAATAGTAAAAATAATTTCGATTTTTCCCCAAAAAATTTGATGACGTCATCTATTGCACGTAATACTATTTTTTGCAATCCGGGCGAATTTTACGACCTCTCGATTCGTTAATCCTGAGGTTCTAAACAACCAGTTAATGTTGTCTGCAAAAAAACTCTGTCGAGGGTGGGAACCTCCCTACTTTTATCAGTGCTTGGGGCCCTGACTAACGTTATGAAAATGATTGTTTTCCTCGTAGGGGCAGGGAAATTCCAACGACCATGTTGGGAAAACCCATGGTTCGTCTTATTTAGGGATATTGTTATATAAGTGCACAATAGATTTATGCCGGTAATTTCCTTTACGCATGTTAAAGGTGCTTGTTTCCGATTATGGTATTGTGTTTTCTAATTGATATGAGAGGCCGAACACTTGCACATACACCCCATCAAAGTACTGGGAAACAAACCGGCGGTTTTGGTGGTAGACGCAATCATGCATGTGCAAAGCCCCGGGTGGGATCAGTCTTCAAGACAAGGGACGGTTGGTTCATTTCCGTGTCCAAGCAGAATCCACGTAAAAAGCCGTTAAGTTTTTTTCAGGATCAGGCATTGTTCTACGTAAACGTGAAAACGGTCTACCAAAATCACCCCAAAATAAAGAAAAAAAGGGTTATATTTTCTAAATGAGGACTTACGCTTTTAGGGTCCATAGGTTCATTTCAGATAAAAAAATTTTAAAAAAAAGTTGGTCCAAGCAAGTATGTAGTGCCTTAAAACCTGTGCTTTTCAAAATCCCGAAATTTCCAAAATTTTCCGCGCTACGAGCGCGTGAGTAAAGAAACCATACCACAGGATTTTTTGTATCGGCAACACTCCTATTGGTTCTGAGATTGAGAAATGAGATCTCTTTAGTGATTGACTGATATGAGCGCTATACCAAAATGAGTTCTATATGACTTACCAATGAAAGGCAATGTTGTACAATTAAAAACCCATAATTTAGCCTATTTAAATGTCAGTCAATTAGGTTTATAATTTTCTTAAATAAATTTTGGGACATAAATTTGGGTGCATATTGATTTCGGCAATTTCAGGGAAAATGCTGATTTTTCGCTGCGCTGCAAATGCGGAGATAAGTGCCGAAAATAAAGTTCTCTAAATGCGAATTCTCCGGATCCGTGGTTTAGGCCTATAGGAAATGTCTTGAAGAACACTAAATACCTCAAGTTTCCGCGACCCATCCGTGCGCGTACAAACTCTCAATATTGAACACTTTAATTTTATGATTAGTTATCAAATAAAACATACATGCAGCACTATATTTTACTGTTATACCGTCGATCATTGGCCTATATGCATTTAAAGTTAACCACTACAAATATCAAATAGTTTAATCAAATGGCATGAGAAAATGTCTGTCGACGGAAGCCAATATGCATTGGGATGGGTTTCGCGATTCTTCGCGAGGAGAGAAGGCTCACACCTCATCCCTCCCTTTCCCAGAAGTTTTGAATTACACCAAGCTCATACAAGCCTCTCTGGTGTCAAAAGAATATGGTTTGGGGTTTTTACGTAATAAGGGGTAATAATAGGATCAATATACTTGCTTATGTAGGGACGAGAAAGACCAAATAGTGTTTAGGGTATGCAAAATGTCGCTACTGATACTTGTTTTGGGGGCGCAACTTCCATCAAGTACTTGTTTAGGGTATCTAATTGCGCTGCTGATACGTTTAGGGGTGAAAATTCAAGCTCCGAAACAATAAGTATTTAGGGTGTTTTGTTGATGCTTGGACACGGATGATTACCCCCTGTCATGAGAAGTGGCCACCCCCGGTGCAAGGCCCTATTAATTTGATGGGTAACCACTAAAAAGCAGTTTTTTGTTTTCTATATCTTTGGGAATCAAAGGATTTTTGAGGGCTCAAATACAGGAGACGACCAATGAGAAAAACTACGGCCTTTCATGATATCAAATCCGATACTACTCCGGGGTAAATCAGGGGGGAAAAGACGATCTTCGGAACAAGACCTTTAGTGTTAACAGATCCATATTTCAAACACATGTGTTGGAAGTCTCATTATTATGACAAACTAAAAAAAACCAAAAATATCAATGGCGACACAGTTTTGGATTATTATTTTTTCCTCTAACTAAATATGGGAAATTTCACGAAGTTCCATTGCGACAACTATGATTGTTCTTCAAAATCTAGTTTTACGCCTCTCTATATGGGAAATTGGGCATATAGAGGGGGCTATTAACAAACCATATAATCCAGGACTGGGGGGGCTGCGTGACTCAATATGGCTAAACTTAGTCACATGGCACAAAACACGTGACATGTGCAGTACGAGGTATTTGCACTGGAGTCGGGAAAAAGCATAACAAGGTACTGTATGGTTGCCATTCCTGAGTTTAAAGTTCTTTTATACTATATGACCCGAATCCGCTGCGTGCAAACATTGAAAAGAAAATGCACTGGCTGGGGATGAAAGAGGACAAAGGATGTTGGCTTGCTATTATGTTAACACGTTTAGGGGAGGCCGAAACGCTTCGGCGCCGGTCTCCCGCTAGCTGCGAAACGGGGAGTGGAGTGATCACTGAAAACAGGAACGTGTGGCAGGAGATCTAGTCCTCCGGGCTTACAATCCGGGAACAATGGTGAACAATAGGGCCAATCGATTTAGTCAGGGGTGCCCAACCTTTTGACGCAAGGGTCGCATGATTGAAGCCAAAACTGTTGCGGGCCGCCCCCGGGCCGCAAAGCAAAATAACTACAAGCAAGCAAATAAATAATTATATATAAATTTTAGGTTGTTTTTTTGTTTTGGATTAAATACAAATGGCACTTGTTGTCCTTTTGATACGCTAAAAACTGGGGAATGGCTGGGTTCAAATATAGTGTAATTATTGCGTTGGGAGTGCAGACCCGCCCCGATTTCCAATTTTTGGGGTGGGAACTAATTTTGTCTCTCAAAGTAGCGGGCCTTAGGAACGTTAAATTTTGAGGAAATGTTTTAAGGCCTTTGTAGCTTACAATCACCTAAATTACGTTTTGAGAAAATTGGCAATTGTAAAACTCTATTTGTACCTGTTTCCCTAAAAAATGAAATTAAAAGTACCTCTAACACAAAATGTAAATACCATATAGCTTCCAAATAAAGGGAAATAGGAAGCTTGTGAAAGACTTTATTCAAATTGCAAGAAAATAAAATAGTACAATTTCAGATTTTCGTCTCCCCCAAAAAATGATTACGTCATCTTTATTGCGTAATATCTATTTTTTGCAATCCCGGCGATTTTACGACCTCTCGATTCTAATCCTGAGGTTCTAAACAACCAGTTAATGTTGGTCTGGCAAAAAAAACTCTTTCGAGGTAACCTCCCTAACTTTTCTACTGTGCTTGGGGCCCTGACTAACTGTTATGAAAATGATGTTTTCCTCGCAGGGAATATTCCAACGACCATGAAACGCATCTGGTTTCGTCTTAGTTAGGGATATTTCGTTATCTACGTGCCAATAGATTTATGCCGGTAATTTCCTTTACGCATTTTAAAGGTGCTTGTCCGTTTTAGTGTATGTGTTTTCTACTGATATGAGAGCCTAACCTTGCACATACACCCCATCAAGTACGCGTGGGAAACAAACCTGTGGTTTTGGTGGTAGACGCAATAAGGCATTTGGCAAAGCCCCGTGCAAAGGGCCCAGTTAATATTATGGTTAACCATTATAACGGCAGTTTTTTTGTTTATATCTGGGAATGAAATGGATTTGAGGGCTCAAATTTCAGGACGACAATGAGAAAAATACTGCTTTCATCTGATATCAAAATCGATACTACTTGCGGTTTAAATCGGGGGGAAAAGACGATCGGAACAGGGCACCCTTTAAGTGTTAACAATCCATATTGTTCAAATAACACATGTGTTTGGAAGTCTCATGTATCATATGTACAAAACTAAATAAAACCAAACATATCAATGGCTACACAGTTTTTGGATTATTATTTTTCCTCAACTACATACTTGTGAATTTCACGAAGTTTCCCCCCATTGGCGAACAAATATGATTGTTCTTCAAAATCTAGTTTTACGCCTCTCTCTATGGTAAAACCAAAAAAAAAAAAAAAAAAAAAAAAACAAAAAAAAAAAAAAAAAAAAAAAAAAAAAAAAAAAAAAAAAAAAAAAAAAAAAAAAGAAATTGGCATATAGCGGGGGCTATACATAACGCATATAATCATGACTAGGGGGGCTGCGTGACTCAATTATGGCTAGACTTAGTCAGATTGCACAAAACACGTGACATTTGCAGTACTATGTCTTTTGCACTGTAGGTCGGGAACGCATACAATGTAATGTATGGTTGGTCCAGTTCCTGAGTTTAAAGTTTCTTTTATAACTATATTGACCCGAACCGCGCTTGCATAACATGTCAATACTTTTACTTACCAAGAGTTTATCTACTATTGAAAGAAATGCCACCCTGCTTTGAAAAGGACAAAGGAGTTGCTTGCTTTATGTTAACCGTTTAGTGGGAGGCACCTCGCGTGGCAGGAACGTGTGGCAGAGAGCTATTCCTCCGGGCTCCAGTCCCGGGAACAATGGTGAACAATAGGGCAATCGATTTAGTCAGGGTGCCCACTCTTTTTGACGCAAGGGTCTGCCTTGATTGAATCCAAAACTGTTGCGTGCCGCAAGCAATAATACAAGCAAGCAAAGATAATTATTACACTCCAAGGGGTGCTGGCTTTTGGATTAATGTCCTGGCAACAATGGTGAACAATAGGGCAATCGATTTAGTCAGGGTGCCCAACCTTTTTGACGCAGGTTCCATTGATTGAATCCAAAACTCGTTGCGGGCCGCAGGCAATAATACAAGCAAGCAAATATAATTATTACACTACCAGAGAGGTGCTGGCCTTTGGATTAAAATACACATGGCACTGTTGTCCTTTGTTCGCTAAAACTGGGATGGCTTGTGTAATATAGTGTATATTGCGTTGGGATGTGCAGCCCGGCCCCGATTTCCACATTTTTTGTGGCTTGGAAACAATTTGTCTCTCAAGACGGCCTTAGGAACTTAAATTTTTGAGAAATGTTAAGGCTTTGTATCTAAACTTCACCTAAAATTTGGCTTCTGAGGCAAAATTTTCCCAAAAGGAGACCATAAAACTGAATTTTGCTTCAACTGGGGGTATAGTTCAAGATCCCCAGTGTCCGTACTACTTCCCTATGTCCGTGCCCCCCCCCCCCCCCCAGTACTGGGCATAAATTAAAACTGCGTTTAACCATTTTTCCTCTGCATGCAGGTGTATCCTGCAAAGCTTCCATACAAATCTTGGAGTGGGTGTAATAAGTGGATGATCTGCATGAGCGTTTGTGTGTTTGTAGGGGATGGGGGAGAGGTGGCGGGGGTGGTGATGTGTATTTGGGGTTGTGTGTGTGTGTGTGTTGTGTTTTTTTTTCGGTATGGTTCTTTGGCGCTCAGTTTAATAACATTTACAAATATTCATTTACTTTCTCGTTATATGCATATTATTTTTTTTCTGGGAAGGACCTCGCGGGCCGCATGCGAGCTCTTCACGGGCCGCAAATGGCCCACGGGCCGCAGGTTGGACACCCCCAATTTAGTTGACTCTTCACGCAACATTAGTTTCACGCTTTTTTCCGTTGTCATCTATGGAGCCCGGACTATGATACCTGCCAGACTATGATTATTTTCACACCGGTCACTGAAACAGAAGCGATCACCGGGGCGATCACTGATGAAGAAGTGACACAGTGGCCACACTACCGCAACCACACCAGGCTATGATTAACGACAATTTTGGCATATTGGTCGCCTGTTCTAGCTTGACCCCTCTAGTATATCGGTCATGTATTGGCTAAGTTGTGTATTGCCTGCCAATGAGGACGACTTTGATGGGTACTTCTTGGAAAACTATTTGCCAAACCATATGAAGTACCTCACGCAGAATTTCTAACCAAATCACAGATGACAGTCTTCACATTTTTGTGTTTTGTCAAAAACAAACAAACAAACAAACATCCTATTGATTTCGTGTACAAAACTTTAAGCTCATGGAGTTTCCCCTTGCCGGCCGACATCCGAATAGTTTTAATTTGGTGGAGGTTATTATTTTGACAAGTTGTACACTATAATCAAGTAGGGACAAGAAAATTGATTGAAATGAGGGGCATGAAATGCACCATATTGCTGGTAATAGCTACCATACGGGGGGGGGGGGGGCACTTCCATCTTGGAGTTGACCGTAGGTAAGTTTGTTAACGATTTTGCCACACTGAGCAATTCTGTATAAGTTATAACACATAAGTCAGTAGTGGCATTTGAGATTGCTTTCCAATATTTGTAGGGCATTTGGGATGCCATCTAAAACGAACAAAAAAGGCTATGTCTTCTTTTGACTCATTTAAATGCATTTTCACGCCTCATGAAAATAAATAATTTTGAAATGTTTATAACAAGAAAAGACAAAAATTTACCAAAATTCATCTTTGAACGAGTATACTCGCCTGCCGCACGCAAAGAGTTAAGACCCTAATTTTCAGCACCGCTGTCACCCAAAGACCCCATGTATTTTGAAAATGTCATCCAAAGACCCCCTGGCCCCATGCATGTATTTTGAAAATGTCACCCAAAGACCACATTTTTGGAGTTTACCACTGTCACCTAAAGACCCGTTTTTTTTTTAAAAATGTGAGAAATTTTTTGAAAATTTTCAACAAAATAACCTCTATTTGTTTGATGAGTCTTCTGTCACCAGAATGCCCCCCGTGCTTGGAAGCCGCCAGCCTTACAACACCCATATCTATTTCATTATGTGATCCCGTCCCCGGGTATACGTACCGCGTATCTTCCCTATAGTTGGAGCGGTCAGGACCGCAAAATTGTCGGGAACCCCTCCCCTCGGTACAACACAAATCACAAAACCACTTTTTTTCGAATGATATAATGTATCATTTTAACGAAATGATGTTGTGGTAAAAAAATTGTGGCAAGGGGTGTGTTTTTGGCCAAAACACTCTATTTTTGGGCTAAACTTAAAAAAATCACGATTTTTATTTTTTATTAAGCCAAAAACACTAGGATCTGATGTCGTGGTATTTTGTTAATCCATAGTCTTTATTTTATTTTGAACTAATTAAATACTTGAAACTTTCAAAAAATAAAAAATTGTATTAAATTGGGGTGTTTTTGGGGGGAAAAGGTTCCTTTTTTTGGCTAAAAATTAAGGAAAATTAGGATTTTCTCTAAGGAAAATAGACAAAAGCACCATATTTTTTACGTAGTAGCATCATTGTTTTTAAATTAGATCTATATTCATCATACAGTGTCGGGAAAGCCTGTAAGACTTTTAGCAGGTGTGTTTATTCCAAAGTGCAAAAGAAATCCCTGTTTTGGTTAAAAATTGTGAAAAAAACGGGGAGAACTACACACGGTCTAAAGCAAACTAAATTGGTAGTGTGTAATGACCTCCTGTAAGATTTGATTTCAGTTTTACAAACGCATCAGGAAGATACAGCAGAGGTATTTGATTTAAAAAATTAATGTTATTTTAAAAAAAATGCAAAAATTAAGTAACATTTCATTTTTATACCCTATTTTGGTACAGTACTGTAACCTTAATAGGAGTTTCTCAGTATTTTAAATACCCAGTTTTATAATTTAATAGTAGTTTGAGTGGTAAAGACAGATTAATTACAAAGTTTTTGATATCATTTTGGTCCCGCCAATGCAATCGGAATGACCTTATGTCGCCATAATTCGGGTGTCCCTGCGTGGCCGTCCGTGTTTTGTCAAACATTTATAAACACAACCTTTTTGGATACTTGTTTTCTTGTACATTGAGACAGAGAAGAAGGAGAATATCTTCTCTGATTGAAGACAAGCGGTCTTACTTAGGGTAACACATGAGGATTCAAGGTCATTCAGCCATTTGATACTGGCATTGAAAGGGCCAAAACTAGAATGGGGACAAACAAGCTAACGAGAGCAAAATGATTTGCTCAACGAAAATCGAAAAAAATGTCAAAACATCAATTTAGTAGCATGTTCGTAAACAAGTTTAGTTTACGATATACCCCATCGTTATAGGAAACCAAAAAAGCAACCTAATAAGTAACACAAACACTTACTACAACACTTAAATGGATGGAGATTCATATATTGGACACTGTTGTTTCTTCTCTCTCTTCCTTTTTCTCCTATCAATTTTCGGCTTAGAATATTCTATACCATACTTATTCGTCACTTTCATAAGCTATTCCTGCAAATTTAAAATATGTTTACCTCTTTCGGGTGGAGTACTTTAATATCGGTTAGGTATGGCCAAAATGCTGATTATTAGGACTTATCTAGTCTCTACGAACTCCGAAGATCATGTGTTATTGTTGTATTGAGTGCAAATAATACGTTTCTCCTCAAATAGGTTTCTTCTAAAACCCGAATAATAGTTAAACGTTTAGCTACACCTTAACAACCATCCATGTTTTATTCTCTTAAATATAGCTGAAAATCACTTGACATAACCTTGGCCAATCTCAGTCATATGTATGATGTTAACATGTCCAAATGGGCCAATTTAGTAAACATGCATTTCTGGGCAGAATATGATTTTTTGAAGATTCGTGTAACATGTCCTATCTCAGTAGATTTTAGAGACTAGTTTTTTTCCCCCCCCCATCTTGTCATACCACAACAGCTTAAAAAAGCCCCATGTCACTGGGAAAAGCGTAAATCGCATCAGTCCCCCTTGGAAAATCTCAAGATACATGTATTTCAAAAAACCGTGATTCTTTGAAATTTTTGCGATTTTTGGAGATCTTGTGAAATTTCATTCATACTTCCACATTCCCGCCAAGATTTTTTTTTATCAGTTCCTTTCTCAAGACTCAATCAAGCCCTATATGTGATTTTAAGGAATCCCTGTGCAATTTTAACAAAATTCTTATGCGAATTGGATGTAATTTGTTGGTTTGCGATTTTATGGAAACTCTGTGCAATTTAATAAAACAGAATTGTGTGCGATTTTACAGAAAACCGTTGGTGTTTTTAACCGAATCGTGTGTCGATTTAAAACATAATTCGGTGCACTTAGGAAAATCTTGGTGAGTTACAAACTTAGATGGAATTTGTGATTTAGCAGAATCTTGTTGTGATTTTAAATATGGAATACTGGTGTGATTTTTACGTTATCTCTTATAGAATATTGTGCTATTTTAAACAAAATTTTGTATGCCTTTTGCAAATAATGGCAAAGTACTTAAAATTTGTCAATTTTTGTGGCATTTTCCCCCACTTGTACCCCACCAGACTAGACATCCCCGTGATAAAAAGAAGGTTTACAACTCACATACATTTACTATAATGGCAATAACCACTGCAATGTAACAGGAATTAAAATTGTCAACTTGAATTAAATCTGTGGAAGTAGAAAGTGTTAAATAGCTACCTGTCAGTTGTTAAGTTGTTTCTTGGCAGTACTGTTCTTTTGGTGGCATAGATTTTCAAATATTTTGTGTGTATTTTTATTACTGTTATCTAAAAAAATCTTGTGCGATTTTCAAAGTTTGTATGCTTTTGCAAATAATGGCAAAAAGTGGAGCCTTTTTTTTAACCGAAATTTGAACCCTTTTTTGGGGCAAGAAAAAATCAATATTATTTTCGGGGCAAAAAAACCCTAATATTATTCTCGCTCCGTTTTCGCCAAAATCTGGGGTTTTTCGGCCTTTTGTTGAACTCGTTTAGGGTTTTGCCTTTTTTCAATTTTCGCGTATTTGTTTTTGTCATAGTGTCTTTTCAAAGGTGAACTTTGTTTGGATAATACATCTTCATGTTCGGGCATGCTTTGCAAATCCACCTTTACTAAGTTAGGCAGCATGTCCATTCACTAATGATAACTGAGAAAAAGGGGTGTCATTTTTCATAAAAAGATTCCTCCCAGAGCAAAGGTTACTCTCTAAATTCTTAGAATTAAAATTAATCTAATTGGATGCATAAGGACAAATTCAAATTAGATTTAAAATTTTGTAATAAAATAGCAAATATAATCTAATAGATTTTAAATCTCAAAAGAAATTTTATAGATTTGATGTAACTCTGCTCTCTTAAATTTGAGGTCCGGAGATGAATTTCAATTTAATGCTGAAATGCACCTTTTAGAGATCTTCATTCCTAATTAAAAAAATATATTGTAATTATTTTAGATGGATGCATTGTGTTATGTCCGATAATGGGCATTTTCTTTTTCTGAAATCCTTTTAAAACCTGCCATATGATTACTAATCATATGTTTTCTCTTCGGTTACAAATTACACAACAAAAAAAAAACAGCATTTTTTTTTTTTCATCATTCATCAAAATGATTTTATACGAACACACCAATGCCAGTCCCCAAAATTGGCCAGAAATTAATTAGCAACAAAATGACATATTTGGACCATTACATGCGTGGAGCGATTGTATGAACAATATTGGCAAAAAGCATGACATTTTGTTTTTTAATGGATGATCTATTTGGGACAATGGTCCTTATTCCCCCCCGTAATTCCCCCCCCCTTTCCCCTTTCCTTCTCATAGTGCGACCGTCTGGTCCTCTTTCCCCTTTCTTCATTCCCCCCTTTTTCATTTTCCTCATAAATTTCCCTCAAGTTTCTTTTTTATTGTTTCAACCTCTTACATTTATGTGAATGCCTTCTTTACCATGTTTCTCTTAACCCCTACCGGCATAAAACTGGGTCCCACTATGTTTGTAATTTTGTGATACAACTGAGAAATTAAAGCTAATTAAGTGAATGCAAATGTGTTAAAATTAATAAGCATTTCAATTGTGTGTGACATATTAACTATTCATTATTGTCCTTCTGCATCTATATTGAGCACTTTACAATAATAAATTATGGAAAAAACGAAGCTAATATTTGAGGACAAGGGCCTAGCAAAGATGCAAAGTAATGCAGTAGCCAAACAATCACAGAACACAACCAATACATAGAATGCATCAAAAAATTGGGGTTTAGGGAATTGACTCAAAAAGTGGTGATTGCTCTGTTACACATCCTGACACAGGAAAGTCTGACACTTTCTTTATGGAAAAAATGTACCGGTGGTCTCAGCTTCCAACAGGTCCAGACCTCAGAGCTTTGCGATATTTTTAGATCGGAAAAAGCCTATGCGCTACCCAGAAATTATTTTTTAATTGCACTCTTTTTTTTTCGAAACTTTTTTTTCTTGACCATTTCAAAAACAAAACGTTACAATCTGTTGAGAAACCTTAAAAAAACACACAAATGCGGTAAGGCCAAAACATAACAAGTTAGTTTCCAGTGCGCATTTTGATTTTTTCAGCCTTTTACACATTTCATTTATTTTGCTTACTAAAAAAATTTGGGCATTTGGGGAACAGCCCCTGGTACTAATAAGGTAAACTTTCAAAATTTGCAGGATGTACTAATGAAAGCCTGAATGTAAATTTTGTAGCTGTGGCAGAAAAAAAGTCATCATTGTATATCAAATAAACGTTTTGGCCAAAAATGCATTTGTTTTTTTGTTTTTCATTATTTTCTTATTTTTAGGCCAAGAATTGGACTCTTACCTAAATTTCCATTTCACAACCAATTTTGTTGAGCAGAACTTATTTTTGTGTTGATCAATTACCCACATAATTCTATAAACCAAAAAAGGAACAATTAAGTGTTTAATCTTTCAGTCATTTGCCGAAATAGATTTTTTTTGAATTATTATCATTTTCACTCAATTGTTCACCAAAATGGCGTTTTTTTATGGTCAAAAAAAACACATTCTAGCCAAATGTTAGTATTAAATATTGCTGCCAAGTCTGTATGGACACTGCACACAATATACAGAATATAATCTATAAAAATCATGATGTTACTACATACAATTGTGGTGTTTTTGTCCATTTTTTAAGGAAAAATTACTATTTTGTTGATTTTTAGCCAAAAATTTACCTTTCTACCCCAAAAATAACTCCTTCTACTGCATTTTGTGCAGCAAAAATATCATCTGGCCTTTTTATGCAATGTTTAAAATGTAGATCTAAAACAAAAAGTTACTTATGTATCAGAATTTTGTGCTTTTGGATTTAAATTAAAAAATCATGTTTTTCTTTATTTTTAGCCCCAAAATAAGGTTTTTTTGGCCAAAAAACACCCCTGCCACCAAATTTTTTGACCACAACCATCAGTTTCAAAAATCCTATATAATTGGCCTTTGAATAAAAGTGGTTGTGTTTTGTTGTACCGAGGGGAGGGGTTACTCGAAAAATAAAGCACTTTTTGAAGCTTGACCGCTCGCCTACTAGGAATGGTGTTACAACACAATACTGAACGATACACCATGTTACAGTGCAGTGTACACGTTTACAATCGTGTAACAACGATTCAACTTGGCAACAGGGTAAGTTGAAATCGGCAGCGCCAATTTTGCTTGCACCACGTGCTTACACATTAAAATGATGCAAGCAAAATTTAAATGCCATTAAAACCTAGGGGTATCCACCTGGAAACAAAACTGTCATCTCTAAAGAACATATTTCTACATCAAATGGTGACATAATCTTTCGTGGACACCCTCTAGAATTTTTGTAAAATATGGTTAAAGTTCCAGCAAATTTCGCATTTTTGCATTGCGATGATCAAACTCGTGAGGGATTATGGGTAGTCTGGCAAGTCGAAATTGATCAACGACAGCATTTTGATTAGTCTCAGCTAGGAGTCGCGCAGGCGGTGGTAAATCATGACCTTTGCAGATCTGCATGGCAAGATTCCCGCAATATAATTTTCTCATTTAGCAGAGGTAATAGCTGTTGCATATCCCTACTAATATCAGTTGTCAAAATTGTATCGCCACTGCTTAGAATTGTTCTAAAAATAAAGAGACAATTTGCACGGGTCAAACAGATGTGCAAACTTGGGCAGTAAGGTGCGAGATAATTATAAAGTGTCTTGCCTAATTGCACAACATAGCTGCAGGGATACTCCAGCCCACAACTTTTTATCCCCCTGTCTTGAAAAGCAGAAGGGGGATTTTTCGATAGCGCGTATGTCCGTATGTTCCAGGCTGGTTGAAACCAGACTTGAGGTTAAGCTGCAATAGGGGTTCCTTCATATGTGGATGATGTCAAAGGTCATGGACCAATGTCAAAGGTCATCTCGTCATGTGAGTGCAACAAAGTCGTAACTGACATTTTTGGCGAAATTGAGTTATTTATATAATATGAAAAAGTAGTTCATTACGCTTAATTTGATATACATTTCAGGTGACAGTCTCAATTTATTGCAGAGTTATTAAGCCAAATAGGCCTATTTAGGTGTAGATAGACTTTGTTGCCATCAAAATTGAATTTCCGTGTCGTGCAACAAAGTCGTAAACTGGTAGATACGAATTTATTGCACACAACCGGGAAATCATGCGTGTAGTTACGCCATTTTAATAGTCAATTAACTTCTTAATTATTCCATTTAAGTGGGAAATGAATATTTATAAGATATTTAAAAAATAAATTTTTATCGTGTGTAAGAATATGTTCATTGGAAAAGTCACCAAAAGAAGAAACACAAAAAGCGTCTCTGTAAATCATGAAAAGGTAGATACGACTTGTTGCACTCACATGACGATCTGAGCTCATGTTCCGTCGAACCATCTTGGCAGGGGGATGACGCAAGTTACTTGCTGTATTTTTACAGAATATAGTCTATCCACTGGACCACACGGATGGATCAACAACACTGTGGAAGTGCGGTATTCGTGGGAGACACGCTTTTCATAGAGAATTGTGCCGCTTGGGTGATGTTTACAATGAGGTAGCGATACTGCTCAGAATGGGACACACAATTATCAAGCTGGTCGCCCATGTGATAGCAATTAATCCTGCAAATAGTTGCATAAAATGTATGCACAACCTGTACAGTGTCGTTGTGTGACAATTTCGCAGTTGATCATCAGTTTAGTTTTTACAAATGCTGGGTGGGCGTACGTCACGCCGGTGAAAAGAAAATAATTTGTCTGTGAACAAAACAAAGTCCGGATTCAATCCAAATGCTTGTACATTAGAACAAGAAATGTACTATAAAACAACGACCCAAGACCAAAGAACCCCTTTTCAACTATAAAACAAAGACCCCCTCAACTATAATAAACAAAGAACCACACAACTATAAAACAAAGACCCTCCTAACTATTAAAGCAAAAAGACCCCCGCAACTATAAACAAAGACCCATGCAACTATAAAATAAAGACCCCCTCAACTATAAAACAAAGACCCCTCAACTATAAAACAAAGACCAACCCAATTCTGAATTCTTGCATTTACTCTCCATTCCCTTATACGTTTTGCATACTACCCATTGTTACTTCAGAAATAATCCTGCCCAAAAACCCAACCTTCTTGTCCTTACTTTTAATTATGGGATTGGATTCTGTCTTATTGACTAAATTGTAGGGGGATTTATTTGCAATGCCCGATTTCAAGCGATACCACCTTTTCTCGTGATATTTCAAACTTTCTACTCATGGTTAGGTAACTCTGAAAAAAAAAAACTGTTTGATTTTCTAACAAGTTTAAGTATTTCGATGCTAGACGATATGTGCATGGAGTGTCGAGGATTGTTTCGAAAATCATATCATAAATGTTGATTTGAATGCATAATTAGTTAAATAGTCAGTTTCCTTATGTACATTTTGTGGCGTTTTGGAGATTAGCAAAACTATACATTTTCTGAAAGCTTATGGTTCACCAAATAAGAAAAATCAATGTTGGCAGTTTTTTTAAATTCCCCTATGGCGGCCATTTTGGATTTCAAATGCAGCGCCAATTTTTTGCTCATATCTCGGATTATGAGACACGTAAGAAGCAATGGTTCTGGTGTCTATACCAATGTTTAAGGGTAAAGGAATACAATAAGATCATTGATAACAAAACACCATATCATTGGTGTGGGCTGCTATATTAAATTCAAAATGGCCGCCCCAAAATAAAGTCGCTTTTGCCCATATCCCGTTTCTGAGACTGGTAGAGGCATGATTCCAGTTTTATATCCATGTTTCCATGGTTATAGAAATTCAATAAATATTTTGATAGAAACATCGGATCACTTGTTATGGCAGCCATCTAAATTTTTCAAAATGGCCGCTATTAGCAGATGTAGTGTAGTTTTTACAGACAGTTTGCCGCATTAAAAGTCTGAGGAGTCGTTACTGCCTGTAGGACCCCTAAACCTGGTAATTTGTTTTTCCAACACCAAGCTCAAAATTTAAGATGGTGGCCAATATGGCCACCTTAACAAATCGTTTAAACTTTTAAATGACCATAATATCTTTAAATATGTTTAGTACATCATCCAGACACCGTATAATAAAATATAAATCTGAGCTATAGGTCTTTGACCAATTAGGAAAGTCTAACTGATAATATGTGCTTCGTCAGCATGCTATCAATTTCAGATAGGGTCATATTGCCATCTCAAAGATTTTTTTGAAACTCTCAATTGGCATTACCCTTGTATATTTGGTTATATATCATCAATAGGTTATAACAATACAATAAAACATCATTTGAATAATGCCTCCTGCTCAATCTATCGCACCTGTGATAGAAGAACACCTCATACCAGAACCAGCAGGTTTCCGGCCAGGCAAGTCAACAAGCAAGCCAAGAGTACTCAAACCTAACTCAACACATTGAGGATGGTTTCAGAAGGGTATGGGAACCGGAGCTGTTTTCGTCGACCTATCAGCAGCGTACGACATTGTTAATCAGAGATGCCTACTCTATAAGATTATGGAAATTACACGGAAATCCGATTGACTGAGCTTTATCCGAGAATGCTGGCAAAACAGGATGTTCTTTGTTCAGCTAGCAGGTGCGACGAAGAGCCAATGGCGTAGGCTCAAGAATCTACCACAAGGGAGTGTGCTTGCACCTCTTCTGTTAACATCTATACCAACGGCCAACCTAGGAGTGCAAGGAACTGTCGTTTTATTTATGCAGACGTTTGGATTTAGCGCAGAAGATGCCGACTTCCGCAGTTGTTGAAGAGAGACTCTCCAAGCTGTGGATGAATCATACTACTTTATGAGGAAAACAACCTCACGGGCAAATCAATCTAAGACACAGGTGTGTTTGTTTCCATCTATGCAACCGTGAAATTGAAGCCAAATGTCAGCTTAAAGTTACCTGGTCGGGCACACCCCTTGAGAACTGTGATAACCCCTGTTACCTAGGAGTTCCCTGGACCGCACTTCTTCTCTTATAAGACCCACATCGATGAAGACGAACAGTAAAGTATTGTTCACGCAAACACATCTTGAACAAACATGGCACAAGACGGCGTGCTCTCCCACATACCCTGTCGACGGCCTTGCCCTGTGCTACTCACGTACAGAGTAGCTAGGATCCATGTTGTATAGGAAAGATCATCCCATGCCCAGAACTTGATTCAGTGTAAATGATGCATGCCTGGCTTATCAACAAAGGATGCCTCCGTCCAACACCGACAAGGGAAAAATTATACATCCTAGCAGGGAATTGCCTCCACCGATATCCGTTGAAGTGTAGCGAGCATACACGAGCGTAGCTGCCAAGTATCTAATGTGAAGACCCTATGTCTGGACAGATAAATGCTGCCAACCGCCTTAATCCAGAGAGGGAGGAGGGAGAGTTTCGTAAGAAGTTCAACCGCCTTGAAGGTCTCTAAGAAGCTCAAGAGAGTCGCCTTGTGGAAAGAAAGACTTTGCTATCAACCAAGTAAATTATGTATGAACCTGATGAGCACTATACAACATGGAGCTGACTCCTCATTGGTTGAATGGCGATGCCTCATTGAGAACCAGAATGGGCCGCCGATCAAGGTGTCCTTGCAAAAGTGGGACTACCTGGAAGTAGATCAGGGCACCGCCGTGGTTGTGGAAAAGCACCACAGAAAATGGAACATCTATTGGGTCTGCCCACTGCTGAGAGTAAGTAAACCAATGCACAAACAAGGACCTTGCGGAATTCAGTGTGAAGTAGCCAGACGTGTACCCATCTCTGGCTGGATCAATATTGAGAACCAACATTGTTGGACACGATAGAAGAAATAAGGTAACAAGCGTTTACAAATGAAAAGGAAGAATTTCTGTTTGGCCCTAAAACGATAATATGATAGATTTATTTAAAAGTAAATAAACACAGTTGTAAAACAGGTTAAAGAGGTAAGTAAAACACATTATCATCTTAATCTATAGTATAAGAAACGAGCACAATAAAAAAATTAAAAATACATGCGACAATATATGCCAATTTAAGGACATGTCAACTCTTTGGAAATGGGTGAAATTTCACTGCTAATCTTAAAAGTAACGATGCGACCTGGAGTAGTGGCGAACAGGAGATGGCAAGAGTTCCATATAGGCTGGGGCTGCATTGCTAAAAAGCCCTGTCACCCACTGGGAGGGGAACAGTGAGGAGCATGTTGTCACCTTCACACCGCAAGACTGATCTGCCAGGGAATATACAAATGAGAGGTATCGGACAGGTATGATGACAATTGTCCGAAAAATACCCTTTGTATAAGAAGCAGTAAGCTCAGAGACAACATATTCATAGGAGCTCTTTGAGGTGGGTAGTGGTAGTGGTGTTCTTCTGTCCTTCTTTGTTAGAGTATGGGATTGGCCTCTTTGCCTTTGACCATTAAAATCAATATATCGTATTTGGTTTGTTAACATGCCTCAAATCAAGTGGTAACCCCCTTCTGAGACTTTAAATCTACAAATTGTCATATAATCTGTAATATAAATATAAATATATATTTGAGTTATAGCATCCAAAATCATTAAAGAAAGAATATGAGATCATACGGCCTGGGCTATTAGAAGCCACCATTATGGCAGCTTGTTTTACTAACTCAAACATACAATTCATTGTATGGCCACGCCCTTCAAACAAACCAAAAAAAAAACAACAAACTTTATGAATGTCAATACCTAATTGTTTATCATCATAAAAATTACAGAAAAAGTGTAAACTAAAGTAAAAAAAAATGTCTTCCCCTTTAAAAATAAGATCCTGTCATTTTTTTAACAGCGTCGCTGGGCGTGCAAAACCTCATATGTAACTCCAGAGGTCAAAATGCAAAACCTCATATGTAAAAAGTGGGAGGCCCATTGCTAAACCTCATAGTGAAGTTGGTCACATCGGGTTGCTAGCTTGGAATGTCATGCCAAATATGATAGTAAATCATATGGCACTTTTATTTCAGAATCTGACGTAAATAATTACCTAAAATATATTTAGAAGGAACAACCTTTCTAGTGCATGGCATTACAGCAAATTATTAAGTTTTTGGTTTTTGTCTGTCGAAAATGTTACATAGTGAGGTTTTGTCATGTAAACGTTTCGTTGTTACTACATGTGAGGTTTGCTTTTAAAGGTTCAAATGCACATATGAGGTTTTTCCCGACCCAGCGACGACATGCTCACATCTCAAAAATGGCGCAACCTTCCAAAAAATATATTGCCTATATAACCAGGCATATCATCCAAGACTGCCTAACAAGTGTAAATTAAAGTAAATTATGGTGAGATTATGTCTTTGGCCATGAGAAACTCACAATTTTTTATTTAGTTTATCATACTTCAAAATCCACGATGGCAGCCAAAATGGCCACATTACAAGATCTCTTTGAACTTATAAAAAATTGTGATTGAAATAAATAAATATGAATGACACGTATTTGTCTTCACTACTCTTGACTAAAAAATTTAGAAAGTCATGATCTGATTTGTCTCTTTTGTTAAACTGCATAAATTCAGTAGGGTGGCAAATATGGCATCTTTCAGGATCTTTACAACCTATAAACTGCCATTATTTGTAATGTATTGACCCACCATTCTAAAAACATCTTTAACCAAAAGAAATGCCCCCAATATGACTTTAAATGGGTTTAAAGATATAATCTCATTACTTGTTTACACTTGTTCGTAAATTTACGAAATCTGCTAATATTAACATATTCAGATGTTTTGAGCTTTTTAAAGGTATTCATTGTAGCTGCCATATTGAATTATAGGCAACTTGAAGACATAATGTAATACTTAAATTTGTTCCTTTTATCAAAACGTATGGTTGTTAACTAAAATAGAGGGAGGTTGTGGTAATTTCAGCGTATTAAGATCTTTGAATGCATATATACCAGCCGCCATCTTGAAGTCGAGCTGTTTGTCATTGTCAGAAAAATGTCAGATACAAGGTTAATGCATGGTTTTGTTAAAGGACATTAGATTTCACCACGCAAACTTGAACCTAACCAAATTTTTGCAGGGGCCACATCTGTACTACTATACTACATATGTTTCGGCATACCTTTTGGTAAGCAAAACTCTTTTTTGACTTGGCAGCCATTTTGAAATTCAAGATGGCGGCCATGTCGAAATTGATCCGTTGTTGTTAACAATGTTATATTGGACCCTGAAGCATGGGTATAGCCTTGGGTTATAGACACTAGAAATCATTGAGTTTAATGGTATTAGAGACCGGAGGGTGGGCAAAAAAAAAAAAACGTCTTCCACATTGGCGGCCATTTTTGACAATTCAAGATTGGCTTCCACAACCACATTGTCCATTGTTGTTATTAATGTTCTATTGGATTTCTGGACCTGAATGAAAACATGCGAATAGAGCCATAATCATGCCTCTATTAGTCTCAGAGACATGTATCCCAAAAAGCAACTTCCCGTGGCGGCCATTTGCAATTCAAGATCGCCGTCACAGCAACATGATTCTAATGTTGTTGCATTGAGTGACACCCGCCAACAATGTGTTTAGATGTGAAATTACGTTTCTAGGTGCTTTTAGAAAGCCAAGTATAGCAACATTATAGGTTCAAAAATGGCGGCTGTGAATTATCCAATATGGCTGCTTATATGCGTTTTTAAAGATGCCAACATTGATTTCTGTTCTGTGACAGCTAACTTGAGAAAAATGCAAAAATTAGCAATCTCCATAAAAAGCCAAACCCAAAAAATAATCTTTTGAAAAAAAACAAAACTATAACATAAATACACACACAAAAAATTAGAAAAATTAATTTTAAAAGTATTTGAAGAAGAAAATCTTGAAAGCATGTGTTCTGTTCAGCTGTAACAAGCTTTTAATAAGTTATGTGGCCATATATAACAGTTTTTGAAACAAAAACAAGTAGTGGTTTTATGTCCAACTTGAAGATGTTATCTCGCGGCGCGGCTCGTCAGCATATGGAAAACCCCAAGCTGTTTTGGCGCATATTTTGCATAAAACATAAAATGCATGCGTTTGTACTCGACTCGTCAGCTCCGCTCCATACACAGCTGTGCGTAACATGATTTTGGGGATCACAGTAGGGATTGCGCAAAACAGCTTGTTTTGGCGCAATAACGTGTTGTACTCGACACCTCGTCAGCTCCGCTGCATACACAGCTGTGTTGAACCATGATTTGGGGATCCCTTACGGATTGCGCCAAAAACAGCTTGTTTGGAGCAATAATCAAGGAGTCATTTGCATAATGCATAAAACGCACGTGTTTATACTCGACCTCGACAGCTCCGATCCATGCATACACCGCGTGTGTAACATATTTGGGGATCACATTACCGGATTGCGCCAAAACAGCTTACACACACACATGTACACGTTGTTTTGTCATATTAATGTAACTGTTTTGGCGCATCTTCAGGCGATATTGCATTTCAACTAAAATTGCACGTGTTGTACTTCGACTTCGTCAAGCTACGCTCCAGACATGCTGTATGTTAAAAATGATTTGGGGATCGGCAAAAGCAAAATATTGTTTCACATTCTTGTGTTGTTTCCTAGTCGCGGTCTGAGAAATTCTGCCAGCGATTATAGGATCGTCGGCAATGAGATTCGTCATGGATAAGAATTCAGAGTCAGGCAAAAAGCCTGCACATTTGACGATAGGATAATGAAAAGGCGCATTACATCTCAAAATAAACACGATAAATCGGATATCGCAAAGAATAAAAGAAAAAAAAAGACTCTGCTCTGTGGCGTAGCCAGGGATTTTGTTGACGAGGGGGCACATATTGTGGATGCCTGTAACGACACGTGTATTGTACCAACAAACAATTTTTCCCGGCTCGCTTTTTACCGTCGCCTAATAAAATGCAACATCACAGCCAACGTAAAAATAGTAGTAGGAAGTATTGACCAATTAAAGCAGTAAGTAACAATTGTTATGAACGTCTCTGTAATCATTGCACCTCGGCCACAAAAACAAACCAGCTACAGATTTTTAGCAAGGTACCGACCGGGGGGTCGGGGGTACCGACGGACGTTATGTACCGACGGAACATCCGGTTGGGGGGGGGGACGTGTCCACCCCCCACCCCTCCTGGCTACGCCACTGATTGACGGTAATTTTCAAATATATTTATTTTCCGGCATATCGGGTTCAAGTTTAAGTTGACCAAGCTCGCCGATCAAAAATAAAATTTATCTGAGCCTGGTTGAGGGGGGTCTTGTTTATGTTGAGGGCCAAGTATTGTTTTTTTATAGGTGAAGGGGTCTTTGTTTTATAGTTGAGGGGGTTTTGTGTTATAGTAGGTGGGGTCTTTGTTTGTTTATTAGTGAGGGGGTCTTTGTTTAGAGTGAGGGGGTCTTTGTTGTATAGTGAGGTGGGTCTTTGTTTTATAGTTAGGGGGGGTCTTGTTTTATAGTGGAGGGGGGGTCGTGTTTTATAGTTGCAGGGTCTTCTTGTTTATAGTTGAGGGGGTCTTGTTTTTTAGTAGGTGGGTCTTTGTTTTATAGTTGAGGGGGGGGTCTTTGTTATAGTTGAGGGGGGGTCTTTGAATGTTATAGTTGAGGGGGTCTTTGGTTTTAGAGTGGGGGGTCTTTGTTTTACTAGTTGAGGGGTTGGTCTTTGTTTAAGTTGAGGGGGGTCTTTGTTTTATAGTTAGGGGGTCTTTGTTTTATAGTTGAGGGGGGTCTTGTTTTATCGTTGAGGGGTCTTTGTTTTATAGGTTGAGGGGGTCTTGGGTCTTTGTTTTATAGTCACTCCATGTTACAACTAGGCCATCAAATCAAAGGGAAACGGAAAAAAAGAGTGCTCCGATAAGGACTTTGATCATGCATATCAGAGAAGTAACTGATTTCTGCATAGATATAAAACAGTAGATATTATTTACTTTCAAGAAAAGTTACGATTGTCTTGTTGGTATCCCCCCGATCCATATTAAAAGAAGCGTTTATTTGCCATTATATCCTTCCAATCCGATAAGTAGAACAAAAGATATGGCTTGTCAAACTATGAGAGTGCAAAATCAAACTGTCCGATTTCTGCCTTTAAGCAATTTAAAGCCTGACGCATCGTGATACACTTCAGACCACACCTTCTTTCCATTTTAAAAAGAAAACAAATAGGATATTGCCTGTGGTTGTATGAAGACTGAGAGATTTCGTACACAGAGGCGGACTGGGCAGTCAACTCGGCCGTGGAAAAATGAATTGACCGGACCCATGAGCCATATATGTTTCTCGCCTCGCTACGCTCGCCCCGGTTGACCCAATTCTTTTTTACCGTCGCCTCCAAATTATGGGGGAGGGGGAGACAAGGTTGTCAATTGGGGGGGGGGGAGTTACAGGTTACTTTGAACAGCAATTGTATTAAAATGGCATAGCTTTGCCATTACCTGGACTAATTGGGAGCAGACGAAACGAACGCGTCAATCATATTGGCCAAATACCATCTTCCGTTTCTTCCGAAACCTTTTATGTTTGATGGAAGGGTACTCAAATGTTCTGTGTAGGATTGAATAAAGCGCCTCTCTTTAGGTGTTCATCAGAGTGCTACTCTCATCTGGCAAGAAACTTCTTAACCGGGCATGGGATTTAACTTCTTTTTGATCGTACATTTGATCCTTGTTCTCAAAAAACTCTTACATTTGCTGTTTTCAAGTAACTGTTGGTAAAATTGAAATTCAAACCATTATCCATTGAAATCAATTGATCAAAAACATCAAATCATTTGTGAGCCACATAAAAAGGATCGCTTGCATTTGCGACAGACCACAATCCTTTCTTGAATATATCCACAAAATAACATGCCCTAAAAATCAAAGGTGAGCTAAGAAAGAAATCCCTTTTATCATTAAATTTTTAATTATAATGCAGTCATAAATATTTGGAATGTTAAAGGTCTAAATGCCTAATGAGCAAAAATTGCTACGCCATAATAGACAGTTGTTTTTTAAACACACGCAGGTGATATCAAAAGGATAAAAAACACTCATGCTTGTAGATAAGTCACGGCTTTAAACCCTCTTCTGGAGAAGAATATAGGAGAAGATGCTTGTGACTCTCTAATGTAAACAAAACAATCTGAATTTTGTAATTAACGAATAAATAGGAAACCCTTTGATAGGACCGAAGTGTCATATTTTGATCATAAAGGTGACGTAATTATGATGTCGATACTGAAAAAATCAAGGGACACGACCCAGCTTCCAAGAGACATGGCCCAGCCTCCAAATAAGAAGAGAAGGGTGAGACCCAACCAGAAGCGAGGAAGAAGAGGTCATACAGCCTAGGAGAGGGATTGCATTACTGGAAAGTGAAAGCGACTTTGCTCAAGAACAATGGTCTACCTCGTCTGTCAATAGCGTGACAGTTCATTAATCCGATTAGCATAAAAAGACATGATTTGTTTAAGTGAATGGACTTTTGGAATTGAAGTTATCTTAGAATCGACCAGCTTAACTCTGGTCTTACCAAGGGGGAGGAGGTTACCACCCACGAGTGAAATTTGCTCCGTGCGCTAATCTTTAAAATGCCAAAAGCTTGGTAAAAAGATTCTAGATATTATTTCTGTCATCCTTTCTGGTACTTATAGCGAAAAAAAAAAAAAAATGTTAAGGTACACCTTCACCGGGGTAGGGTATTGCCGTCAAACTCGAAAGATAAGATAAAGGGGGTGGGTGGGGGACGTGGGGAGGGAGGTGGGAGATGTTGCCACACAAAAATAATATTTATGGGGCATGTTTGAAATATTATGCAGAGTATGGATCAAAACTCTGTTTATGTAAAATGGTCATTTGCCATAATTATTTAGAGCCGAAACCGCATAAAATCGATATTCCTACCTTTTTAGCCAAAAATGGATTTTGCCAACTCGCGGACTTTGATGACGTCATTGTGACACCATACTAGGAATGGCGTACTTAGTTGGTATCAATGGAAAAGAGGGAGGCCATAGCTTTCCATGGGTACCAAAAATAGTAAGCATTCGGGTGTGTTGATAATGAATTCTCGAGGGGGGGGGGTAACACCTTGGTAATCATGTGTTCAAAAAAATGTAAGACGAGGGGTAATTATGTGTTCCCATCATCCAGTTTGTTGCTGAGCCGAAAAAAACTGAGGTGCCCAGACTAACACATCAATTATTGTCATATGTACAGTAATAAGGTAAGGATCGGGTGAGTAGGCCTTTCTATCCCCACAAACTCGTATCCAGTACATGTAAAACCTATATTGACCACACAACAAAAGTTAATTCATGGGGAAAAGAGAATGGGAATTAAATGGAGGGTAATTTGCCAGCCCATTTTGGATTTAATGGCCATCTTGTATTTGCAGCCAAATCCCGAGTACCGTGCAAGCTAATTTCAAAGGACATGTTGTTTGGAATGACGGGACCACTGAGGGAAAACGTTTACATGAACAACTCAGGTATATCTTGAATATACATAAGGTGATTTTGGCGGCCATTTTTGGCGGACATTTGGATTGAGACCGATCCTTGGTAGCATCTAACCTAATTTCAATAGCTTTAGGTATAAGATGATTCTGAAATGCTGTAAAAACTCTGTGACAGGAGAGCAAAGAGGCGGTTATAAGTGTAATTAGGTCACTTTTGGGCCAGCCATTTTGATTTTTGGCTGCCATTCTTGGATTTGGGGCGTATTCGGAGTGCTCCTGTGCCATCTTGAATGGGGGAGGGAATGTTCAGAATGACAGATAATTGAAAAGAGTAATGTAATTTGGCAGCCATTTTTGGATTTTGGTGGCCCCCCCATCTTGAATTTGGGGCCAAAAATTCTGGGGGCCCCCAAGCGTATTTCAAAGAGTATGGGTTCAAGAAGACAAAATCACTTAGGAAAACCTTAACTGGAAAACATGGCAGTTTTTCCCTATGGCTGGGACCTGTCTATTTGGTTTAGCATTCGGTGTTTCGAGATTTGATAAGAATAAGTCTGCTAAGAAAGTGAAGGTTTATGCTTTAATTTAAAAAAAAAAAAAAAAAACGAAAGTGTATCGCGGATTATAAAGACAAGTTAGACTTATTGACAACATGAGGTCAAAAGGGATTGTAATGTTCTCAGTAGGTTCAAAAGTCAATCAATAATTTGAGCAATCTTACAATGTAATCAATGCAAATCGGACTAATCTGATTTTGCACTCTGCCTATTTGACGAAGCATATCTCTTGTTCTACATATCGGCTTAGAACAAAATGCATCTATCCCGAGTGTTAACATTGGGGGGAGGGGGGCAGTCTGTACTGTGAGGTATGTCAAGTGTAAAAGTTGCGCATTTTCTTCAAAATTAATAAAATGTCATCTCAATTTCCTTCCCTGAATATTAGTGACAAGTGGAGATACATCATACTACATACTGTGATTACTTTACCGCCCATATGGCGCGGAAAATTTGGAGATATGAAATTGGAGATATGAAGGGCCGGGTTTGAAGGCAAGTACAGACTTCGGGAACATGCTTTTAATGCCGAATATTGACTCTAAATGCGTATGTTTCCATTTAAGAAATTTTTTGTGTGTGTGTGATTTTTAAACCCTTCTGATCCCAGTCGGTACATAACGGTCCGTCGGTACATTTGTCTAAAAAGCTTTAAGCTGTGTTTTTTTTGAGCGCGTGGTGCATGATAGAGCTTCATGAAAATTTGTTACTAATAACTGCTTAATTGGTCAATACTACTACCGTGAATTCTTGGACACTGATCATACCTGCTTGTCTACAAAGAGTGGCCCGGGTCCTGGTCTTATTTTTGACGCTTCAATAACTATAAAGTTATTTCACATCAACTCGTGTTTTACCGTAGTACAGGCATTTATCATATTCACAACTTGTGGTTCATACGTAAATATTCGTTTCACAAGATGCCTACCACA
The DNA here is from genome assembly GCA_023653785.1 of Ophioderma brevispina. NCBI lineage: Eukaryota > Metazoa > Echinodermata > Ophiuroidea > Amphilepidida > Ophiodermatidae > Ophioderma > Ophioderma brevispina. The sequence goes on from JAMKCH010046768.1 coordinate 26,722, forward strand.
ATGTTAATCTCAGGAGCACGAGCCAGAGCGCCAATTGATTAAGCCTGGATCTGCAGGCTGTGCAGCACGCCCTCTGCCTGCCCAAGGGGCACTCATACTCACATACCAGATATTGATTGCATCAACAAATTCAAATCTGGAATCTTATTATTGCTAAGTAAGAAATCATGATCGAAAGTATTGAAAAACAGCCAATATCTCAGGTTAGACCAGAGTTCTACATTACCCATTCTCAAGAGACAGAAGATTGTCTTTACCTTTGTTATACTGCTTGGATGAAGTCCTTGTCTAAAAAGAAGTAAATCCCAGCAGTAATAAGTAGAAGTGTATCCGAGCGTCAAAGAGGATTTTCCTGACAGAAAGTAGGAGACTTGGAAGAGAAAACTCAGTTGAAATACAGCATATTCTTCTCGTTTCATGATTTAATTTAATTCTCCATAAGTAAAAGTAATTAGTCTCATCATTCATTCTTGATTCCAGCTCAGAGACATAATTAATTCAACACAAATGATTCGAAATGATCTATTCCCGATGAATTCCCTAAATCAAACTGGAGTTCAAAATCTCTCGCGGACATAATTAAACCCCTCCAATCAGATTGCTAGCTTCATTTCAATTCAAAGCAAGCTCGATCGAGATTGGAGAGATTTGTTTTTTCCATATCACGGGTGGCACTATACCGTATTGCTGCACGCAATCAGGTGGTATAGTGACGTCAGCGTGAGATTTGATGGGGTACCAGTAAACCTCGTGCACTGGCTTAAAGCGCGGCATTTTTACAAGCACGCACAAAGACGTGACACGTGAGTAAAAGCTGTGTCAAGGTTATGACATCACTGCACAGAGGTAGGGAAATGGACTACTAGTATATTCTAAGTGTAGTACGTACTTAAAAATCTTGCCAGTTTACGGTCGTTACGCTCAAAATGAAAGCCATTAGTTTAGGTCATTGCCATAGGCATAGGGAACTGACTGCAGATTAGTCCAATATATTTTTGGTCTGGCAGTGTTATTTAAAATTATCTTATTCAATATATCTTGACAACAATGTCTGGGAGTTTGGTTATGAAATACGCGATAGTTAAGGATTTAATAACGATTCTAAGAGTGGTGAATACTTTCGAAAAATCGTGCCAGTTTACACCCACGCGCGCACTAACGCTCGTTTACGCTCAAAATGAAATCCATTAGCTTAAGGTCATTGCCATAGGCACAGCGACTGCCTGTGTACAAGGAAATCAGAATCGTCTGACATCATAGGACATCGATCTTCAAGTAGATTCAAAGGGATGTATCCTCTTTATGGCAAGATTGCCATTGCTGGTGTTACGCCCCAATGTCCGTGTGCCAGGATTGAAGCGTTAGAATGCAATTTCATTAAAAATCAAGATCTTCCTTAACGTTGTCTAAAAGAGCAGATTGGAGGCCGTTAATATTGACAGGGGCGAGGGCGGGATCGATATAAATGGGGTTTTTAGAAGGGGCGGCCGTCCACACGTGGCAAGCGGCGGCCACCCGCTATTATTAGGGGAAAAAAAAAAAGTATGCACAAATGGCATCATTAATTTGCGGGTACATCTTCCAAAAAATGTTCCAAACTCTGAGAGACACATCCTCTCTCAGGACACCACCGCCATCGCGCAAGGAATACGGCCGGAACGCAATGCGCTCACCTTGAGGGAGGGGCATGGGGTTCTTACGCAGTCATTTGACTCGATTTTTTAATTTTCCTTAAATAGTGGGATATACATGTATTACATAAATGTAGCCCATGTCACAAAGTTTAAAAATAATGTCAATTTTGCTTCTGGTTGCCATGGTAACCATAGTAAGCTCTGATTGGCTAACACTCGAAAACGAACGCTAACTAAATAAACTAAACAAGCTACGGGACGAAACTTGGGTGGCATGTGCAGAAGGTTAATACGCAGTGAACCATTTTTGATACCGTTGCCATGGCAACCGGCAATCGACCATCACATAATTTCATGGCGTAATTTGAATGGAAACAATTTTGAAAATCGGGTTATGGTTCACTAGCCTATTATGTGCGAATATGTGATGCCGAATTCAGGTGCATAGCATGTAGCGTCTCTAGTTACGTTCGTTTCGTTTTGGTTGTTTGCGTTATTTTAACGAAACGAGGTATTAGACCTCGAAACATTTAGACAAAATTGAGGGCGACTTTTGATGTCGGAAAATATGGATTTTTTTTAAATTTAATTTTATATGAAATTATTCATATTATTTTATTAATGAAGATATCATCGAAATCGGTGCATTCCATTGTCCTGTAATTAATTTTAAAATAATTTTTCTTAAAAATATCGCAGGGTGAGAAAGAAAAACAATAACAATACATGACAAAATCACTTACCCCAGTACATTTAATTACTTGAAATTATGGACAAAATTATATGAGTATTTATTCATTCAGATTTAGCCAACTAAATGTGTTAAAATGGACGTTAAAAAAATAATATCTTTTAAAAGATCTTAAATATAACCCATTTAAATTTTTAACATGATAAAGTATGGAGACTATGCGTTTTTGGCAAAGGACATCGCCGGTTAATGAGGGAAGGAGGCCCTCTATAGTTTTAATGAGAACGGAATGCAATAATTGAAACATTCCCCCACTATAAGCGACAGATAAATTACCTTTTCGTAGTTTCAAAAAAAATTAACTTCACCAAAAACTCTCAAAAAGTGTCTTTATTTAAACTTATAATACAGGCTTCAATGGGTATATGGAAATTTCCCAAATTTGAACCTTTCCCCCCAAGAACCAAAAAAATGCCTCTTTGAAAGGATGTGTGTTAATTTAATTAGCAACATATATGTGAGGTGCATTCTGGTTCTGGGGGGGAAGGAAAAAAAGACCCATCATTTTTTTGCATTTTTGGTTTTGTGGGGGCCTGAACACTAAATGGAATTGCCAAAAACAACCAACACCCTATTACATTTATACATGCCATACCACCCTACGAGTGGTAAGGCATGCTAATCTACCAAGGGCTCCATTCATTACCCTTGGATGGACAATGTTAATAACCGCTGACCAGCACGCATTCTGGGTATCATAATAATACTAAACTGCAGAGTGGTGTCTGTATTTTGCTCAATATACTGTTGAATGAAAGCTATTAAACTGCGCCAACGTGAATGGGATTTATTAGTGTGATTGTGAGTTTACTTGCTCATGATATAAAAGCGCTGTCAGGGGCCCAAAAGATTTGCGGTCATTTGTGTTGCATAACAGAGTTTGTTGGTGTGCATGAAGACGATTACGTAATCCAAATCTGGCATCATTGCACTACATGTATTTGGGTTTTGTTGTGCCTCATGTAGCCTCTTTGTAGTATATGAAGGACAAAATGTCTATCTAGGCATCATTTTACAAGCTCTATAACACCGGGCAGCTATGCAACATCTCCCTGTTTTTCATTTAAGTCATAACTTGTAACGGAGGCATGCTCTAAGCTTGCTTTTTCCAGAGAGTATACCCCTGCTGAAGTTTTTCAGACTTTTTCATTTTTTCTTGATTCCAGTGATTTGATGTATTAAAACACCTTGCATACATGATAAAGTAAAGTAATTGTTTAAAACACCAACTCAAAATTGATGATTGAAATATACTATAATGATATAGAGGGCCCTCCTTCATTTCTTATCCTGGCGATTGTCCTTTCGAGTACACTGCTCACTTTGATCGACCATATTGGGAAACCGAATGTAGATTGCGATCGAATAAAAAGCATTGTAGATTACAATTTACATAATTAAGTCATGCGTGATTCTCATTTTCGTAAATGGAACAATTTTTACCAAAGTCAGCCCCCATACCCCCCCCCTTAATATATGGGGTTATAAATAACACCAAAGGGGTCAATTTTTGACCCGCGGGGGTGTTTAGATGATTAGTATTGAGGGTTATTCTTTTTTGCAAAAATAACCCCCCTATGGGATCACAAATGGACTAGATTTTATTTAGTCATTTGGTTAATCGGAGCAAAACAAACATCTTGGTGATAAAGATTTCAACAACATCCTTTGGTCAAAAATGACATATTTAAGGTCATTTTGAAGGCGGTCATTTAAATATGAATATAAAAAAAAAAACAGAAATGACCCGAACGTGGGTGATTGCAATCCACGACTCGATTACACCCATAGTGTAACCAGAGGAAAGTTTTGGACAGCCATGACGGCGTCGATTAGTTGGGAGAGGAGGAAGAAAAAAGAAAATATCTGGCCTGATTTACCTGTTTTTTTAATGAACGAACTAAGATAAGGCCTTTCATGATGACATCGTTTTTACAGAGTGGAAAGACTTGTGTGTTCTTTCGTATCCAAAATACGGGTATGGGTCATAATAAGGGTCATAACGTATTGCCTCAACGCGTTGTGAGAAAGTCCCCCATTCAATGCCCATACCTTCAGAAAAGTATTAGAGTTGACACGATGGGTTGAATCTACTATAGCATCAAATAAAAATGACCACGTAAAACGGTTGATATATATTTTGATTCCATCATGTTAAGTGTGCTGCCTCACCTACCCAGGAGCCATACCTCTATAATGTATGCATAATGAGCGATGCTCAAAAGCTCGAAACAAGATGATTTATGCCTAACGATTTATTAAACTACACAGAATACAACTGGTAACATAATATCAACTAAAATGGATGTTTGATGGGAGTACACTTCGCTTAAGTAAAAGTCTTATAGGCTTCTGCATTTTTTCCCATATGACCCATATGACCTTGCATATGATCTTGCAGAAGAGTCTACACGAAATATTTTTACGGTTTGTAGGCAATGACCTACTAAATTTAAATATTGATGATACCACGTTATACCACGAGATAGTGAAAAGGGTAAATTAACGGGAGTAAATTTTGGGTGTATAGTTTGCTAAATTTAGAATAATTTTAATTCACACGGTAGGTTTGAAATTGTGCAAGGTTATCCTGGGGTTAACAAAAATAGCCTGCTGTGCAAACACTAAAGGTTGTAGATATACAGCAATCGATATCTTTTTTAAATCCTTAACATTAGCACCAGGTGAACAACTGTGAACTTTCACAAAACAGAAGTTTTGGGTGAGACCTCACAACCAATAGGGATTTCGGTTGAGGGGAAAAAGTCGGAACAATGAAAGAAACACTTTTTAAGCAGTAACCACAAGTACTTTGCGGTCAACACGAAGCTGGTGATAATATCCTACAGCAGCTTGAAACCCTTACCATCATGCACAGGGTCCGTTGGACCTGGAGCTGCCAACGCACGGAACGTTTGTAGAAAATATATGCAAACAAAATAACCAAACACAATATGTAATCGAGCGCAATTTCCATACATATTCTTAAAATGTGTCCTTAATAAAATGCATATGGATAGTTTGTATCGTTAGCGCTCGACTGCTTCAAAGAATATGACGAAAAACTCCCAATCGAATGATATTGGGTATCAACAAAATTAGCAAAGTTCTCTGTATGATGCCACGTTTTTTTACAGATTAAACCAAAATTCTTCACGCTGTGATTATCCGTTTTATAGAAAATGGAAAGCAAACCAGACTCACTATGGGAAGGGCATCAAAGCTGCTGTTTTACAATATTACACTTATGTAGAAGAAAAGAAAAAACAATTTTAGGCACTAGCATCGATTATTGTTATCAATCAATATTTATTTGTCTCCAGATATTTAACCATATCAAATATGATTGTGTCAACCTGGATCGTAAAGAGTAAAGCAAATTACATTTTTTTGTCTTATTCTAATAATAAACAGTTATTTAACAAATGGGTGACGTTGTGTAATTTATAGCCTGAACAAACCTTATTCTTTGTCTTTTGACAAAATGTATATAAAACATTGAAGTGGCTCTTACATCATGAAAACAAAAGATATTAATAATTTAAAGAGTAAATGTTGAAGTTCGGACTATTTCATTTTGGAGATTTTCCTAATGACAAATAGTTTTATGTATGAGCGATTAGACCACTCTACCTCCATGTATCCTGAAGATCATTCATTCTCTTTAGCTAGAATAAATACTGATACTGGATAAGATTGAATAAATGGTACGGTTGCCTTTGTTCACTCCGCAATTTATATAAAGTGCTAGATTATACGGGAGTTTCCGTAACCTGACCCATCTGACACTTTTTTTCTGACACACTTATGAATTCGGAAACCTTAACGGAATAGACATGTGCTTTATTCCGTGAAGGGTTTCCGAATTCATAAGTGTGTCAGAAAAAAAGTGTGTCAGATGGGTCAGGTTACGGAAACGCCCAGATTGTGCATCGTGTCATTTTATCTTGAATTCAAAGTTGTCATGTTTTGGTTACGCGGATTATTAGGTGCCCACTCATGAAAATTTTGTACAAACATTTCTGAAATATCAAGCCAGATTATATAGGCTCAGAAAATGAGTCAAATGTAGACCTTGGTTAAACCATGGTTAGTCCTTTTTGAATGGACCTTTTATCTTTCATCGTGTTCAGAAAATGTGATACAATAGGTGGTTGTGGCGGGTGGAAATATGGCAAAAGCAAAGTGATTGCTATCAGCATATAAAGGGTTAACTGAATGTAAGTATTATGTAGAAAATTAAACACGAAATGCATTCATAAATACTGCTTTAAATTACTTAACTTTTCTTACTGATTATCCCATTGGTGGACAAGGGGTTCCTAGGGACCCTCACTAATTATCTAATTAACGATGCGATGGATGTTAATATATTTTTCATAAAAAGATGTGTATCCAAATGTTACATAAATACAAAGAATATGAGTCGAAGAAAAATATATCGTCAGTCGCAAATTTTCGTAAAATTGAATTTGCGGGTCCCTAGGAACCTTCCGTTCGTCCACTTAAAAGTGTTAAGTACCGTACTTGAAACATAATTTTCATAGGATTTTTTTTTTTGATGAGACGCACGAACGTTGTCAAGAAGGTCTCAAGGGCATCGATAAATACTTTAAAGTAGACAATATTTAATATGGCTTGCCTAAGCCGGATTTTGCACTTGGATACACTTGACTAGAATTTGTTGATAAAATCGTCCAAAAACTCAAAGGGGAACATATGGCGTTTGTTTCACCATAAAGGCTATGCGGTGCTGCTAAAGAGTTTAAGAGGAATGATCAATTCTTATTGCATACTATTGTTTCGTTTATCAAAGTGGTGTCAATGTTACAAATGTAGTTTTAGTTTGTACAGTAATGGGTGAATACTGATTCACTGTTGAATCACCTATAACATACATTCCAGTTCCACTTGCGAAGTAAAACCGTTCTGGAAAAAATATACAAAAACACAATTACTTAAAAAAAGAGAAAACAAATGTAAGATTTTTGTAATACTATAACTATAAGGATATCATTGACCAGATGTTTTTAAAAATGCTTTGGATTTGTATAGGAAGTACCTTTATTTTCATCTTGACATCACCATTTAATTAACAGCAAACAACATATAGTTTGGACTGCCTGCTCCAGCGTTTTGGACTACACCAGGAGTTGCATCAGATACAAGATATCCTGGAATGGAATTTGCACCGACTCCTTCGTTCAGCAGGAGCGCTCCCACACCTGCAGAGCATACAAAATAATATTGCAGTTGGCATGACCTCCTAAAATTACTTGCATAAATCTTTACGACCTTCGTACGGTCAAGAGACACCCACCCGCCAAGTTCCAGGATCGTGTGACCCTCGGTCTTCGAGAAAATACACACACAGTGGAATAAGGGGAAATATTAATCATTCATTAGTTTATAATGAGGTCGTTTTGCTATTTAAATTAATGAATATTCATATCATTTGTTATTCCACCTCATTTGCATAAATTACTATTCATATCCTTTGACGGCATGTTGGTACTTCTCTCCCGAAAAGGGGGGTTGCCATCCCCCATCCATCACTATGGGATCACCCTGTATCTTACCTATACTTTTTTTTTTTTTTTTTTTTTGGAAGGGCCCCCCCCCCCCCCAACTTCGGTAGATGAGGGTGAAACCTGGTTTAAAAACAGATCGATAAGCAAGGTTTTGGAAAAGCCATAATTTTTCGAGGCTTATGAAAAACGTAGCTTTTCGATATACCTGTAGTTTTCATTCGGAAAATTTGGTTTATGATCAAAAACAAGGTTTGTCTCTTTCACCGTGCGAAAAACGTGCCATATGCAGGAATAATGGACAATGGACATGGTTTTCGACAGGTAAACCAGGTCTTTCGATTAAAATAGAGGTTTATCCAAAACAAAACCGGTTTTTCAAATCGAAAAAAGGGGTTTTTCTCTTTTATTGTGCAAAATACGTGCCATAGGCAGGTATAATGCACAATGGAAGAGAAAACCTTTTTTCTCAGTCGACTGATAAAACCTAGCTTTTGAATCGATAAAAACCTGGTGATTCGATTCGCAGGTTTATCAATTGAAAAACCACACACAAAAAAAAAAAAAAAAAAAAAAAAAAGGTATAAGACACAACAAATAATTTTACGTGTAAATTTGTGAAGTAACATGTCATTTCTAATTTTACACGTAACTGTTAAAATAACACGTCATTTCTTATTTTACGTGTAGGGCCTAAGTAATTTGATTGGTTAATAAATCGACGTGTCTTTTCAGAAAGTAACACGTTAC